>LR812525.1:23241970-23526970 GCA_903798195.1 Danio kyathit | reverse complement strand
TTTTCCTGTTTTTCATATTTATCTCTGCCCATGTGATTGAGTAACTGAGCAATACTCATGCTCTTTGGCAGTGCATTAAGATGTACAACACCAACTGGCACGTCATCAACTATAATTACGAAGCCTATTCGGGAGATTTCCGGATGCTGCCCTGGTATGTCAATCTTTGCTTTTTTTCCTCTGAAAGCTTTTGCAGTGCTATTTCCAAAGTTTGGCGTAAGCTACTTTTTCTGTCTTGCAGTAAAGGGATGAAGACGGAAAAGCTTCCCAGCCAAGCGTTTGAGGTGGATGAGGGGGAGGAGGTAAGAGTGGAAAACTGAGGCTTATTTTCACATGTCCTCTGTTCATTTCTCTTTTGATTTATGTGCAGATGTTAATAATAAATTGGCTACCTCATTATAAAAAGCTTTTTGTTTATTTAGTTAATTTTTCTAAAATTGTAAAATTTTTATCAAAAGTAAACCTTAAATAACTGTTTTAGATTTTTATCTTATATATTAGCATAATTATTTATGTATTTTCCCTTTTGTATTGTTTATTGCTGTTGGTGACTTTTAATTGTTAGAATATTTTTATAACTATAGAAAAGTGGTATTTATAAAATGTGGTAAACCCGATCTGTTTTTTTTTTTTTTTGCCATGACATAGCCAAAGAAGCTGAAATGGCAATAAACTCAAAATTCTCTCTCTGTTTATTTTGTTTATATTCCCTGCTTATTATTAAGATATTAACAGTTCATTAGTAGTTATAAAGTATGATCTTATTCTGTATCCGTAATCCTACCCGAAACCTATACCAATGTCTACCTTACCTTAACTATTAATAAACAGCTAATTAGTAGTTGTGGCGAGGGGGCGTGGCCGAGAGCCGTGGGAGCGAAACGAGGCCCGCCACAGATGAGAAACACCTGTGGCGCGCACCTGCCTCCAATCCCACTGTAATGAAGTTTACGGCCACCTGGCCGCCAGGAAGAAGGAGGCGGAGAACCGACGAACTTTTAAATATTTATTAGTAAAAGGGACGGCAGCTCCTCACGGAGACTGCCGTCTAAACCAAAACAAACGGACGGCAGCTCCTCACGGAGACTGCCATCAAACTGAAAGCAAAAGTAAAACAATATGTCCGGGCCCGGTCCTCTCTCCCTCTCCTCTGCCATCGTTCCTCCTCTTATAGTCCAGAGCTCCTTCCGTGGGATTGGAGGCAGGTGCGCGCCACAGGTGTTTCTCATCTGTGGCGGGCCTCGTTTCGCTCCCACGGCTCTCGGCCACGCCCCCTCGCCACAGTAGTTTATTAAGCTAGTAGTGTTAGTTAATAGGGTTGGGTTGATAGACGATGCCATTGCCGATGGCCGATAGACATCACGATGCTCCGCCCTGTCGCAGCAGCAACCCGCTAGTGAAAAATACACACTTAGGACTCGTTTACACTAATTTTTAAAATGACATTTTAGAAAGAAAACAATCCACGTCCACACAGACGTTTCACCTAGCATTTCTGAAAAGGTCTCCGTCCACACTATACCGCTGATCATCACGTGATCACACACACACACACTCTATCATGTGCTGCAGTATATGCGCACGTCTGAGCTCCAGGCAGTCAGTGGGTGCTTTGAGCACAAAACCCCAGAGAGCAGTGCACGTCTGACAGTTTATCAAGGATGTACTGCTGGATCGTGTCTCACTATAGTTGTTAAACGTGATATTTAATTCATCTTTCTCTATCTAACGACTCTTCGGTCTTTTGAATCTATCAGGTAGGGTGTCACAGCGTCAGTACACTGCTTCAATCTTTTGCTTTCGTACTTAGTAATTTTAGCGAAACCTCAGATACTGTTGGTTGATTTCTGTTGGTTGTGCAACTTTTTTACCAACCAAGTTTGTGGACGCCATTATAACGACACAGATCACTCTGCCTATTCATGCCAGAGTCCCTCGGAAAAAGTGATTGACCGGTGGTAATTTGTGTTTAACTCATCTTTATTTATTTATGATTTGGTTATGGGTAAAACAAAGACCATGCGGCTCAGGTAGTTGAAATGGTAGACTACGAATAATTAATTCATTAAGAATTAATTCATTATTCCTAAATATTTAATTCACCGCAGCCTACGATGACTATGTCATCGTCCATCATGATGTTTCACATTAGACATCGTACGATGCCAAATTGGTCGACATCGCCCAACCCTATTAGTTAATGGGCGAAAGTGATAAGGGTTGGGGAGTCGCCGAAGAAAGTGAAGAGCAGGGTGGGCTGGGGTGCGTGTGAGGTGGGAGATCGGTAAAATGAGGTGCCGGATCAGATTTCAGAGGTGTTGTTCCGGCACAAATTAAAATATATAATTTTATATACAAAATATAATGAAAGCAAATGGCATTTTCAAAATTCATGTTTGGCATGCATGTTATAATATATTATAATACATTAATATATAATAATAATATAATGCAATATATTTTAATGGAAAGAATACAGTTTAATGGAAATATATTTTCCTATTTGTAGTTTCAAACTACATTGAATTGAATGTTGTGGAATATAACTAAATTTGACTAAAAGGGATAATAAATAGTTTTCTGCTGCTAAAAGAGTATTTTGCATCATAGATTTCAAAGATTGTGCAAATTGTTACACACACATAAAATCAAATATTAGATTGCTTGTTTTTTTTTTTTTTGCAACATAAACAGTATTTTATAGAACACTGGGTTGGCTAAAATTAAAATAATATTTTTTATTAGAATAGCTACTAAAATACTTTTACATGCCAGACCTCAAAGATTGACCATCTTTTTTGTCAATTATCCTTTGATTTATGTGCAGCGCCAAATTATAAGTTTGCTACCACATTTAAAAAATCCCTTTTGTTTATTTTGTTATGGATAAAAAGAAAAATCCTATCATAAATAATTAGCTTTCATATAAGGAAATGGATGTGTGTCCAAGATACATCATTTAGATCCGAGATGTCCAAACTAGGGTCTGCGGGCCAAAGCTGGCCCATGGTTACCTTTGATTTGGCCCACCATCCCATCTGAGAAGAGAGTGAGAATGGAGGGGATGGTTTGTAGATTTCAAATTTAATGTAACGTTTTATTTGTTTGTTTAATTGTTAAGCTACAACAAACGCTAACTGAAATTAAGTGTTTCAATTTAAATACTGTAACTTAGTTAAAACTGTACATACTGTTACCTTAGGGATAGAGGACAATGTAGAGACTTTCGTGAGCAAATCAAGGCAAAGGCAGATTCTGCTTGACTAGTGTATTCAGCATTGAACTCCACTGTCCTATAATTATGATTGTTTATGTGTTTGTTGCAATAAGTTATCAAATAAATATACTGCATTAGTTAATACGATAGCGACGCAGTGGCGCAGTAGGTAGTGCAGTCGCCTCACAGCAAGAATGTCGCTGGGTCGCAGGTTCGAACCTCGGCTGGGCTGGGTAAGTTGGCGTTTCTGTGTGGTGTTTGCATGTTCTCCCTGCGTTCGCATGGGTTTCCTCCGGGTGCTCCGGTTTCCCCCACAGTCCAAAGACATGCGGTACAGGTGAATTGGGTAAGCTAAATTGTCCCTAGTGTATGAGTGTGAATGCGTGTGTGGATGTTTCCCAGGGATGGGTTGCAGCTGGAAGGGCATCCGCTGCGTAAAATCGTGCTGGATAAGTTGGCGGTTCATTCCGCTGTGGTGACCCCGGATTAATAAAGGGACTAAGCCGACAAGAAAGTGAATGAATGAATGAGTTAATACGATTCAAAGCAATGTTTTTTTTTATTTATTTTTAAATATTATGAAATAAATTAGGAAATTGACCATGGCGACTTTAATGCGCCTGGGCACAATTCAGAGCACTCACACTTGTCAAACAAACTGGGAAACGCGCCCAGGCACAGTTCCAATAGCATAGTGTGAATGCACCCTTAATCACCAATCACCAATTTCAGCCCTCACATCCATTGAAGGTCTTAAAGCAATTTAAAACTTATTTTAAATAGGCTCATTTTTAAAAGCTCCTACAGTTTGGTAACATTTTAGTTTAGGTCCCAATTCAGGCTATTAATTACTGGCTTATTCCCTGGTGTTGTTCAATGATTTGTTAATACTGTGAAATGTAACCTAAACTAAAGTGTTATTAACAGTTTTACCATTTTTAAAATCCATTTAGCCAATCTCTGTATCTAGCAGGAGCACTTTTAGCTTAGCTTAGCAAAAATCATTAAATTAGATTAGACAATTAGCATTCCTGAAAAAAAAGTAAAATAGTTTGGTATTTTTATCTTTGGCCCATGACGTAAAATTTGGACACCCCTGATCTAGATGCACTGGAACTCAGTGTGTTTTGGGTCTTTCAACATCAGGCACCCTCACCCAGGTGATCCAGCTGAGGATGATCAGACCCCAGCTTGCGTCCCAGTAGCCATCACCCACGGATCAGCCCTCTTTATCCATAGCCATCTTGTGGCTTTCTCTGCAGCTTCACAAACTGACTTAATGGCCCTCTTCTTAGCTGCTACTGCTGGGCCTAGTTGGTTGAAGATTTTACAGAGTGAACCCTCTACAGCCCACCTTTATTGGCTCAAAGTGGGTCTTGCAGCCCCATTCCTGGCACTTCTCTACTAGCTTCTTGTACTTTGAGCGTTTTCTTTCATTTGCCTCTTCCATCCGCTCTTCCCAGGGCACTGTGAGTTCAAGCATAATCAACTGTCTTGTTGCCTCAGATAGCTATAGCTACTAAAATATTATTTTACAGTCTTCTAGGTCTTTTACAGGCCTCAAAGTTTGACTTTATTTTTATTTAATCAGTTTTCGTTTGAATTATCTACAGAATCAAACAATGAAATGGCTATAATGTTGTACTTTTTAAACAATAACTAAACACTGAAACAGTCAAGTCTATAACAATAAATCATTAGCAACTTTTATTTTTAAACAAAAACACTTTCAGAATCCACGCACGACATGCCCACTGTGTGCAATTTGTCTCGTTGCACAAAAAAGGAAAGAATTTCAAGTAATGATGACCACAGACCTTATTTAAATCATAAATCAAAAGCCACTGTTCTAATAACTTTTTTAGTTTTAGAGGGAACCAACGGTGAAGCAGCTTTATAGGTTGCCCTACAAATGTCCGATGACTCAAATCTCATGACACCAAAATGACACCGTGTCCAATTACAAAATTACAGATCAGACTTATTTTGGATTTGTGTGGTACTCTGTTAGTTGCTTTAACATTTACCAAGTCACACATTTACCCTGTATTGTGTTTTTAAAATAAATGTTTACTGTTGATTCTGAATACTCAATCTCTTATCTTTGAGAGTGTTAATCACCAATTTCAACCCTCACATCCACTAGAGGTCTTAAAGGAACACTCCACTTATTTTAAATAGGCTCATTTATTAAAAGCCCCTAGAGTTAAACAGTTTGGTAACACTTTAGTTTCGGTCACAATTCATGCTATTAATTACTGGCTTATTCCCTGCTTATTATTAAGATATTAACTGTTCATTAGTAGTTATAAAGTATGATCTTATGCTGCATCCTTAATCCTACCCAAAACCTAAACCCAGCTTTTACATTACTAACTATTAATAACCAGCTAATTAGTAGTTTATTAAGCTAGCAGTGTTAGTTAAGCTAACAGCTTTAACAGTGTTAAGCTAAGAGCGATCCAAAATGAAAGTTTAGTATTTTCAGGCTGATACAGCTAGGAACTATATACTCATTCTGGCGTAATAATTAAGGCACTTTGCTGCTGTGCCATGGCTGAAGCAGGCGTGGTGATATTATGCAACACCTGAAATCTTGCAACCATGCGGACATTTGTGGGAGATGAATCTGAAATATTCTCAGGCACTGCGTAATATCATTGCGCATATTGCAGCCTATGTATGGCAGCAAAGTTCCTTGATTATTACGCCGAAATAAGGATATAGTTACTAGCCATATCGACCTAGAAAATAGCTACTTTTTATCTTTCATCAATCTTTTGTACATTGTAACTACAGAAAAGTCAAGATTTAAATAAGAAAATTATCGAAGCTCTTTGGTCATTTGAACGTGATGCTAATGGTCTAATCCTGTTCAATGATCTATGCTAAGCTAAGCTAAAAGTGTTCTTGCATGATCCTGAGATCGTCTTAATGGATTCAAAAATAAATTCAAAAACACATAATAGAAAGTTCTTTTAATCATCGACTCATTGTGCAATAACTCTTATGGACAATATATGCATTATTCTCCTCCTCTGGCAGCGCTGTAAATGTTATGAGGCTTCAGTGAGGTCATAATCAGACGTAGAGATGAATGGCAGACTGTCAGCAGAGAGAGGCCAATTACATGAAACCCTACCCTCGTGATCTATTAATAAACGCACAATGAAGCGTCCGGCAGATCTTGATAAATTTAGACGTAAAAACTGGTGGTTAAAGAGTCTAAGGGTTACTTCTCCACCCTCTGAATGTCTTTGTCTGTGTGGGTTTGAATCTGTGCATGCTTGGACACGGAGAGTCTGGCCGAGTTCCTTCTGTAAATTAACCGAGTTGTCTAAACACTACAGTTAAAGGAATTCTTGGGGCTAAAGGGAGGGTAAGGTTGATGACGCTAAAATATGCACAATAATAAGTGCGTTAAATGAGGAAAAGTTTAGTGTATTGTTCGGCTACAATATTTTATAGTATCAGTATAATGTAAATATATTTACCTATTTGTAGTTTCCAACTTGTATTGATTGTTGTGGAATATAACCAAATTTATGACTGAAATTAATAATAAATTAGTAATGAGTATTTTACATCTCATATTTCAAAGATTGGAGTCTGTTTACATGATTTTTTTCATTAATCGATAATGAAATTATATCTCAATCATTGTACTTTATATATACAGTGGGGAAAATACTAAGTATTATCAAAGTATTGAACACGTCACCTTTTTTATCAGAAAACATATTTCTAAAGGTGCCGTTGACTTGAAATTTTCCCCTGATGTTGGTAACAACCAAAGTAATCCATATATGCAAAGAAAACAAATCTAATTAGATTACAAATGAAGTTATGCATAATAAAATAAAATGACACAAGGAAAAAGCATTGAACACATGAAGAAAGGCAGTAAAAGCCCAAAGAGCAGCTGAAATCTCTCAATAGTTCTTCAGCAACCCTGTGCCCTTCGTCATTGTAAATGAATATTAGCTGCTTCAGTCCAACATCTACATTATCAGGATGATGAAGATGAAACCAAAGTGGACATTTCAGCAAGACAGTGATCCAAAACACAGCCAAGGATACTCTCAAATCCTTTCAGAGAAAGAAAATCAAGCTGTAGAATGGCCCAGCCAATCACCTGACTCGAATCCAATAGAGAATACAAATTAAAGATCAGATTTGATAGTAAAACCCACAAAATCATCAAGATTTTTACACTGTGTTGAAGTTGAAAAAAAATCACACCTGAGCAATGCATGTGACTTCATTCTCCATATGAAAGGCGTCCTTAAGCTGTAAAGTATCAAATGTTTTTCAGTAGTTAAGTACTTTCTCCTTGTGTCATTTCATTGTTATTACACAACTCATTTTTCAGATTTTCATTTTGTTTTCTTTTTGCTTGTATTGTTTGGGTTTTTATCAAAATCTGGTTTAATCCCATGCCAACAGCTCCTTTACAAAAATTATTCCCAGGAAAAATCATGACGTGTTCAATTTTCCCCACTGTACCTCATTGAGATCTTCATTATTCAAGGTTTATGGCCGGTTGGATTAGTTTTTTTATATATGTAAATAACGAAAATGAATCCTTTTAATAATTTTTAAATCATTTAAATGCTGTTCTTTTTGGGATTTCTGTTTGTCAAAGAATCCTGAGGAAAATCAGAATAGAAAAGAATCAGAATCACAAAAAAAACTCAGACCAAATTAGCATATTCAGTTTATTTCTGCAAAGATTATGGCATCTAAAAATTGAGCTTAGTCATCATACAAATTATATTATATAAATATATTAGCAGTAAAATTATTCTAATAATAGACTTCTTTCGAAAAACCTCCTGACCCCAAACTTTTGAACTGTATTTGCTAGTGTATGTACATATATCATGTTGGCTCTGTCGTGTCCATTTAATTTAATCAATTAACTGAGTGACTCAAAAGGGAGAACAGGGTGCAGGCAATTGATCAGTCTCTGAGGGGCTGTTAGGAACAGAGCGATAGAGAGAGAGAGAGAGGGAGGGAATGGGAAGGGCATTTCTGCAATTATATTACAGCGGAGAGCTAGAGGAAAGCACGTTCATAAAGGACAGCAGGCCACTTTTATTAAATTAGCACCACGTGCACACACACACTCAAGCACGTGCATTTATAGTTGCTTTAAGTATAAAACCCCACCCCATTATGCCTTTCAGGAACACATTAATATTAGTGTTATATGTACTATTTGCTTTCAAGCATCTGTAAGTTGTGTTTGTGAGTGCATAGTTATTGTATTGTTAAAGATGCCATATCATGCTATTTTAAAAGATCATCATTATTTTGTTTTACTAGAGTACTAGATTAAGTTATCATGCTTTATTACATACAGTGCTCAGCATAATTGAGTATAGCCCAATTTCTCAGTGAATATTGGTAATATATTTTGGTGCATTTGAACAAAACAGATTTATTAAGCAAATATATTTATTAAACTAATATTTTAGTCACAGAACATCTTTAGAAATAGAAAGATAATACATTTAAATTCATGAGAAATATTGGAAAAAATAACAAACTACAACATTTTATAATTTTTTTGTTTCTCTTGAATTTTGCTCTTTTTCTTTTTCTTGTAATATTTTTCCATAACATATAAATTTAAGTGTACTAATTGTGGACTGTTATTTTGTTAATTAACTCCAAATTTGGCTATAATGTGTAAGCACAAATATAATATTGTAAAGCTTCCAATGGAAAATATTAATTTAAATGAGAGATTTATGAGCGGCGTCAGTGTTGCCAGATGGAAATGTGAAAGTATCATACCAGAACCTCAAAATTATCATATTTGAAGGAAAATTATTGTATATGAGTCAAACGGAGAGTATACAGCTATTATCTAGACAAATAGCGTTTTGACACAACGTGCAAATTACCACAATACGTAAAAAAAACTAAAAACTAGGCGTACCTTAGTGGGAAGGTTCAAACTCCACCTCCGAGTCGCTGTCATTGGATACCTGCGTGTGTTGGCAGATGTTGAGGGATTCATTTTGCGGTACAATTTAGATGCCTACATGGAGCGCAACATAGTGCTGGTTGGCTTGAAAGCAGTGCACCCTCCCGAATTTTTAACACACTAGTCTGAGGTGTGCATGAGCCCATCCAGAGGATCTGTAATGAGCCGATCTCGTGGCTTTGTTTTGATGAGACTAACTTTGGGAAAAACGTTCACATGATGCATTTGAATGGGGAAAAACGAGAACATCAAGGGCAAACTCCGCTGTTCTTCTCTTTCTTTACAGCACTTTTTAAAACTTTACTGCTTAAACGATCGACCTCAGCCTGAAAACGATTGACTTAAGCACGATCTTGTGCAGCCAGTGTTGCCAGATGTAGCTGAATGATTCCAGCCCAAAAACTATCCAAAACCCGCCGAAACCAAAAAAATCTGGCAACACTGCGCGCAGCAGGAATGTTAACTCGTGAGCGAGAACCATTCTCCACGTTGATTGGCTGAGAAGATGTAATGTAAGATGAGATAGAAAACGTGTCTAACTCCACCTTCTCCTCACAGACAGTAGACACAAGATGTAGCTATCATCAATAAGTATAGAAGCCCTAAGATTACAATGAGACTCATTTTAAATGCCATACATTTCTGAAATTATCGTACATTATAGGATTTTTTTCATTATTAATTGTACATCGTACAGAGGTCGAAATTATCGTGCAAATACGATAATTATCGTACGTCTGGCAACACTGAGCGGCGTACTGGTCTATGTCGAGCAACAAGTAGGCAACAAGTAGGCGTGGTCAACCGTCCCCATTTTGTTCGCGCGTCATCGCACCCACCGGGGGTGACCAAATAAGGGCAAATAGGTAGAATGTCAGTGGAGCTACAAACGTCTAAACGCTTGCTTAGACAGGCTTTTCTTTGGGAGAAATGCTTAATACTTCATTACCTGCGACTCGTTTGTGTTTTGACCACATGTGCTTGGTTGTACACTATATCAATAAAGTGTTTAGTCTTTTAAAAACACTGTTGTAATACATTGAGCCACAAAACATTGTTCTTATGACATTTTTCTACAGGAGGAAAACCCGAAATACTTCCAAATACTTCAAATATAGTCTGTGTTAGTAAATTCACGGCTAATTATGAAATTCAGTCATAACACTGTATGACAACGCTTCAGATGACTGTTCTAGAGCCTACAGCTAGTCAATCTGTCAGATTCTGGAGTGCATTACAGTTCTAAAGAAAATTATAATTGATAAATTATCTTAAGTAAAACAAATACATTTATAGACATGGTATAAATATATGATTTCACTCACCTGGGAAATGGAGGCAACTTGAATGATTTTTGAGCACAATTTCCCGCAGCATTAGGCATGGGGCGGTATACGATTCTGACGGTATGATAACCTTGGATAAAAATATCAGTTTCATGGTATCACGGTATTGTGATTACTGCTCTAAAATATATTCTTTTAAATTTTTTTCCTTTTAAACGCAATGTATTTCATTTTGAGAAACTTTTATAATATTTTAGAACAGTAAACATGTCAGATTAAATGAATCATTGACTTCTGTTGTCTTCATTTGTTTAAAAAACAGATTTTTTTTTATTTAAAATGACATCTTTTCTGCTGGAGTTACTGTTGTCCTAAAAAACAAACAAAAAAAAAAGTAAATAAAAAAATCATACACATACAGTACCTTAGGAACGGTATTGCAGAAAATTTTGACTGTTTTAAAACCTTGACTTTTAAAACCGCGTTACACCTTGAAAATGGTTATCGTCCCATGCCTATGCAGCGTGCTATAGTATATGATAATAATTGTAGGAAATAATTCCTAATTAAATAATAAGGTGAAGTGATGGCGAGCAGTGAGACCTAGCTGACACTTAAGTGGCCACGCCCTTAATTATGCAGATTTAATAAAAACAAACGGATGAGTTATAAAAAAATTTTACCCCTCACAGTTGTCATGAAGGTTAATATTAGCTATATGCACCAAAATCATCTTTTGTACCAGGCTGTAAACATGTTTTTATCAGCTGTAAAAATGGCCCATTTACTATTGCAATTTCCTGGAGCCAACCCCCAAAGGCGAGTCGATAAATTGCAGTTTTTGTTACTTCCGTATTGGCTTCCCAAGGGAGAGCGGGAGGTTGCCGCTTGGGATTATTTCAGCACTTCTATTCCCTGTCTTTCAGAAATGCTATGATTCATTTTCTGTTTTTAAAAGCCCCTCTTTCTAAATGCTCTGATTGGCCTGCTGAGCCTGGCTAAGCACTAAGAACACATGTCTGAAATTGTATGGCTTTTTATTACATTTCTGAAGTAAAAAGAGAAAATTGAAACAATATCTGAACAACTTATGTGTGTTTGTTTTATATGCTTTTTTGATCAGATCTGCTTGTATTAGTTCAACCTATTTTTAAAATACTTGTTTAATAATGAAATTAATTATACTTAAAACAGCCAAAAGAGTGCTTATGCAACCAATACTGCTGAAATGGCAACCTTGTAAGGTTTCTAAAGTGATTATATCCAAAAACAGTTAACCCTTGTGCATTGCTCAAATTGACTACCATTTCGTTATATTTGTGGCTGTTTTTGCCCCATTGACTTCCATTATAATTTCATTTCATGAATGCAAAGCCATGACACTGTATAATCAGGCATTCTAGAATGTTGGTGGTTTTCCAAAATTTGTAATTTTTACTGTTGACCATCAGTTTAGATCAACTCTTTAGATAAGCCTGTGCAAAAAAAGTTTCTGGCTTTTACATGGAGTTCTATGGAGTAAAACGGCAAATTATAGTGTGCGTGCATAAATACACTTACTATGTTTACTATGTTTTGAGGGCTGAGCTTATTTAGATTTTTTTAGACATACTGTATATCAAGGAAAGTGCACAAAGGTCTGTCTCTCTCTCGCACACACACACACACACACAAACACACACACACTATACTCCATATAACTTTATATAAAAGCCAGAAACTTAGCTTTTTTTAACTGCAGCTGATAATCAACAGTAAAAATTCAGAACTATACTTCATCCCAACAGGGAAAAACCACCAACAATAAAGAATGCAAAATAATATGGTGTCATGGCTTTGCAATAAAACATGTCATTATAATGGAAGTCGATGGGGCAAAAACAGCCACCAACATAATGAAAGGATAGTACATTTTCCCAATAATGTACTGTTGAGTTTGGAACATTTTCAAAGCATTTACCCAAAATATGTGTCAAAATTACATTTGCAATCAAAGATCGTTCCATTTGCTGAAACTCAGAGAAAATTGTGGCCAAATTAAGA
The DNA here is from genome assembly GCA_903798195.1 of Danio kyathit. Lineage (NCBI taxonomy): Eukaryota > Metazoa > Chordata > Actinopteri > Cypriniformes > Danionidae > Danio > Danio kyathit. Next base: position 23,514,429 of record LR812525.1, on the reverse strand, counting down.
CTCAAAATCACGCCAGAGTGGATGAAAACATAAACACAGGATTAATAATGGCATACTTTTTACTATGCGAATGACCAGTCAGATCAATCAAAACGATCTTTACAATCAATAAACATCAGCCATGCATTCTTTCCCGGTGTACAGTATGTATTCGGGCAAAATTGTGCTACATTAAAGTTACTACATAGCATTTGTGAGCTTTGATTTATTCATGGTCTTTTCTTTGTTATATACTGGTAGAATAAATACTGTTTGTGGGAGACGATGAGCTATGTAACTTTGCAGCTCTCTATCATAATGTCACTTTAATGTGTGTGTGTGTGTGTGTGTGTGTGTGATATTAAGTTACTATACAGAGGATATAGTGCTTTTGCATCAATGTTTGTTTGGGTTTACGTCAAAGCGCTGGATCTTGAAGGCAGAGAGATAGCACTCACAGTTGCATTGATCTGAGTCTTGTTTATTTACTTCATTTGTTCCTCCTGTGTGTGTGTGTGTGTGTGTTTCAGGATTCGTCATCTCTCTGCTCTCAGAGAGGAGGTGTGATGAAGCAGGGCTGGCTGCAGAAGGCCAACATCAACAGCTCTCTGTCTGTTTCCATGAAGGTTAGTGGAATCACAAACACAGTATTTAAAGGAACAGTATGTCATTTTTGCTGCTGAAGAGCGCATATTCACAATAAACAAAGGCATAGTTTGACTGTGACTGAGTGTGGAGTCATGGGAGTTGTGGTCTTCATTACATCCTACAGGACTCCTGCAGAAATCATGTTCATGGATGAGCTAAAATATTCTGAACATATTATCATGGTAGTATGAAGCAGAGTAAAGCTGAAAGCTGTCAAAGTGAAATGAGATAGTGAAGCAATTGCTGTTGAGAGATGAGTTGAACATGGCAGGAAAGCAGCAGAGCTTTTATTATGCCACAGTCCACCACTTCCAGTTCTTCCACTCATGATTGTTTAGAAGAAGCAGTGCTGTTTTATAATGCTAAATACTATTCAATGTTTTATTATAAGGGGTGGTTCACACAGAATGTTTTTCCTTTCCAATGAACTACAGAACTCGGATGTGTGTGACCATTAAGCTTGCGTCTTGCAATTTTTGAAGTGCCACACACGTGAGCACCACTTTTTTTAGATGCTGTTTCAAGTTAACCTTGACACACAGTGCTGCTCATTACTGTCAGTTTCAAAGCAGTAGAGCAATCAGAAGAACTCTAATGGCCCCTTTCCACTGAGTGGTACAATAGGGTACGGTACGGGTCAGTACAGGTCACCTTTATCAGTCTCGTGTTTCCACTGCCAAAAGGGTACCAATGGTGGCCGTGGTGTATGACAGAAAGTTTCAGTCAACGTCATTCTAGCTCGAGGAAATGTCAAAGTAAAGCTGTACTGGCCGTTCACATGTCATATGAGAAGCACTTCTCACAAGACAGATGCTTTATACACATAAATACTTGTGTATAAATGTTCATTTCTAACCTTTCTATAAACATGCATTGATTATAACTGCAGATCAAAGACAGTGCGAACATCTGCAATTATAATAAATAAATGCAACATATATGAACACATACAGACCCTTACAGTCTCCAATATGTTACCAATTACAGAAAAACTACACACAGCATACATTTAGTCCTTATAGTCCTTATTTGGATTCAAAAACAACACGCAACATATAGCCTACAGTCAGTGTAAGCCTCTCATCTGTATCTTTAATCTTCAGCAGCACATGTAACCTCTTGTTAGAAAGTAATTCCGTCATTCCCGGTTCATATTAGTCCAAAAGGTGATGATAATAGTTAAACATGGCAGTTTGTTCAGGATTTCGGTTGCTGAAACAATCATTTGCTCCTTTGTTTTGTTGGGCTTCTCCTTTGTTTTTTCGCGATTCACTCTTGCGTTTGTCCGTTTTTGAAAGCATGTCAGAAGCACTTCAATAATCACACGCACGTTATTAATATGACCTCAAGAAGTTCGTTATTTTAAATATAGATGCATGGCGAACACACACGAGAAAGCAAACCGCTCACGCTTTAGACGGCCTTGTAAACAACTACGGTTGCACAGGGTAGATTGATTCTGCTCTTCTTTTTGGCTTTGTGGCTGTTCATCAAGACGACGACAAGGTTTGTTTGAGCTCGGGTTGACCATGGCTCATATATTATTGCAGTCTTATGTCTCGGCTGGGTATTTAAAAATTACACTAACTTTGTTTTCATTCTCCTGCTTGTGAACGCGCTGGTGACGTTTCTCTGTAAACCAATAGCGTTCAGCTGTGCGTCTAGCTCCGCCTTTTGGCACCCTTTTGTTGTGCTAGGTACCCTTCCGAAAGGGTACCCAAAAAATGGTACAGTACGGTTCGCTTTTAGGTGGATTTTGACAGTGGAAACGGGCATAAAAGCGTACTGAACGATAACGTACCGTACCACTCAGTGGAAATGGGCCATAAGGTCGTGCAATCACTGCAAGTTTCTGTTTACAGGCATTCGGAAGCAGTGTTAGGACACCCATTGTGCTTTATAGTGCGCTTTTCATGTGCATTCCCTGTTTTCTATTATCCAAATGTTTAAATAGTGTCAGTTAAATTTGACAATTTTCTCAGGATTTGAACATTCTTCAAAACATTTGGCATAATGCAAGTACATAAATCAGCAAAATATACAACGCTGAAAAAAAATCATACATATTAAAAGACACCGGTACAGCAATCATTGTTACTTAATATACTGCACATCTGCTGATCTGTGCAATTTGTCAACCCATTGTTGGAAAACCCTAAACAGTCTTTTCTTCTCTGAGTAATTACATGCTCTAATGTTCAGACACACGTTGTAAGACCCTAAAAAATTCTCACCCTCAGGCCATTCAGTACATCTGTGGTTTATTTTTTTTCTCAGTAGAATTTTAAAGAAGATTTTCAGCTTGGACTTTGGTCAGTAATAAAGACATTGGCAGTGTCCGAAAGCTTAGGCAGCTCACATGTTGCCTCTCTGCCCTATCAGGTGGTGACTTTGGAGGCAGCATTTTTATCATGTACAGCAAAATAGAAAGAGCTTTGGGGATAAGTAGGCCCACACGGAATCTGCACACGCAGAAATCCGCAGATTTTTAGCCCATCATTGAGTCTATTTATTTACTTTTATATTTATTCAGTTTTTAAATCAATTTCACTAATATTATTGGCTAATATGAAAATGTTCATATGATTTATTTACAATACAGTTTGAAATGTAATATTTTCTGTCATTTAGTAGATAATATATAAAACGAGAAACTTGCTTTGTTTACCAGATAAGTGGATCTAATTGGATTTGCATTATAAACATTAAATAAAGTTAAAAAGGTATTATTTTTTATTTCATATTAAGTTTTTAGTTATGATATTTCCAAAATCATTCCGCATATATCCACAGAATTTTTACAAAATTCTCTGCAGAAATAGCAAAAAATGTCTGAGGTTCTGTCTGGCCCTAGTGATAAGTAAATGAATATCCGCTAACTACAATACTAAATTCTCACTAGAAATTGGTCAAACATGCATTCGCACACAAATTGACACCCAAGCACCACTTCGGGACTCAGTTTTCAGAAATGCAATGTACAAGATTGTGGGATATCATCTATGCTTCTTTAAACTTTAATCAGAAGAAAGTAACTCTTGAGACAGGAAGTGAAGGAGAATTTAGGCTCGCACATGCATTGATGCTTTAGAATGCTGTCTCCAAAAGTAGCATTTTAGAGCTTTTGGATGCAGGCACCAATGTATTATTAAGAGACACGGGTATTAATTTTTTAGCCTGTATATGTGTTTTGACCCTCAAAAAAAATGGTTGTCACATTTTATGAATTTCTAAGGACCGCTGTTTCAGTCCAACATCTACTTTAATGCTCTATCAAAGAAAAAAAAAATACTTTAACATACAATAGGATATGTGACCATGGACCACAAAACCAATCATAAATGTCAGTTTTTAGATTTGAGATTGAGAATTATACATCTGATGAATGCAGAATGAATAAGCTTTCCATTGATGCATGGTTTGTTAGAAAAAGACAATATTTGGCCAAAACACCAATATTTGAAAGTCTGGGGGTTCAGAAAAATGTACATTTATGTGATGATATTGAATGTTTTTGTGTTGCCTGTTTTCTGTGTTATGTGTGATATAAATGCTGATGTGGTTGTGTGGTGAAGTCAAAGATAAATTTCCACTTGTGGACAATAAAGAAAGTAAAGTAAAAAAATATTGAGAAAAACTTTAAATGTTTTCAAAAAATAAGCTTAAAGTTATTAGAAATGCACATTACTAATCAAAACATTATGTCTTGTTATATTTACAAAATGTCTTCATGTAAAATAATCTTCACTTAATATTGATTTATGTTTCCCAGCACGGTGCTGGGTTGCAGCTGGAAGGGCATCCACTGCACAAAATGTATGCCAGAGTAGTTGGTGGTTCATTCCGCTGTGGCAACCCCTGACAAATCAGGGACTAAGCCGAAGGAAAATGAATGAATTAATAATATTGATGTAAATTAATGATTTTCATTGATAATAATAATGATAGACAGTATCTCTAGCTCAACCTTCCTTTTTGTTTTTTCCACAGGTGTTCAAGAGGAGGTATTTCTATCTGTCTCAGCTCCCCGATGGCTCCTACATACTGAATTCATACAAAGATGAGAAGAACTACAAAGAATCAAAAGGCTCCATCTATCTGGACTCCTGTATAGATGTAGTTCCGGTACACACTTTTTTATTTGCATTTTTATACAGTTGTTGCAGTCTCGCTTATCTTGTAAATATCTGGCTTAATGCATTTCTCAGGAAGTTCAACATCATCATTAAAGCAGGCCTCAGGCTGGGGTGTAATATCAGTAACTCAACCAGAGGAGTGTTTCTTACTGAACACCCATTATTATTACAACCACAAACCACTTTTAAAGTCGCCATGTTAAATTCCTCCATCGGCTGACACAGTACTTTTCCTGCAGTGCCCTAAAATGCGGCGCAATGGCTTCGAGCTGAAGATGCAGGAGCGCTACAGTCACTATCTGGCGGCCGACAGCGAGGCTGAGATGGAGGACTGGGTGAACACGATAAAACAGGCCTTACTCAGCACAATGGAGGACCGGAGGAATGGCTCAGAAACGTCTGAAGGGTCTCTGGGTAAATAATGCACACACACACTGAAAACATACAGTAAGCACTTATGAAGATGTATCGCATGTTGTGTTTGACCATAGAATAACAATATATACTGGTTTGGAAATGACACGAGTGTGGGCGAATAAGGACAGCACATTAACCCTCATAATGCATTTGTATCTGTTTTGATTTTTGGACGCTTGATTTTATTAAGTAACTCAAATTTTGCAAGGTATAATTCTCCCTAAAGTGAAGTTTACTTACTATTTATTCAGCCTCAGGTGGTTCCAAACCTTTGTGATTTTTGAACACAAATGAAGATGTTTTGAAGAAATTTTGAAACTGGTAACCATTGACTTCCATAGGAAAAACAAATACACTATGGAAGTCAATGGTTAACGGTTGTGAACTTTTTTTTTTTTTTCAAAATATCTTCTTTTTTGTTCTACAGAAGAAAGAAACTCAAACAGGTTTGTGGTAAATGACAGAATTTTCACTTTTGTTTTTATTAAGTGACTAAAATTTTTGTGAAGTAAAAATGAAGTGTTTAAAAGTATAAATTACCCTAACGTGAAATTTACTCACTATTTACTCAGCCTCAAGTGGTACCAAAGCTTTATAAGTTTGTTAAACAGAAATGAAGATGTTGTGAAGAAAGTTTGAAACTGGTAACCATTGACTTCCATAGGAGAAACTAATACATATGGAAGTCAATGGTTACCGGTTGTTAACTTTTTTTTTTTCAAAATATCTTCTTTTGTGCTCAACAAAAGAAAGAAACTCAAACAGGTTTGTGGTAAATGACAGAATTTTCACTTTTGTTTTTATTAAGTGACTAAAATTTTGTGAAGTAAGAATAAAGTGTAGGGCGACGCAGTGGCATAGTGGGTAGCACGTTCGCCTCACAGCAAGAAGGTTGCTGGTTCAAGCCTCAGCTGGGTCAGTTGGCATTTCTGTGTGGAGTTTGCATGTTCTCCCCGTGTTGGCGTGGGTTTCTTGCGGGTGCTCCGGTTTCCCCCACAGTCCAAAGACATGCAGTACAGGTGAATTGGGTATACTTAAAATTGACCGTAGTGTTTGAGTGTGTGTAAATGAGTGTGTATGGAGGTTTCCTAGTGATGTGTTGCGGCTGGAACGGCATCCGCTGCGTAAAACATGTGCTGGATAAGTTAGCGGTTTATTCCGTGTGGCGACCCCAGATTAATAAAGGGACTAAGATGAAAAGAAAATGAATGAATGAAGAATAAAGTGTTTTAAAGGTATAATTCACCCTAAAGTAAAAATTACTCACTATTTACTCAGCCTCAAGTGGTTCCAAACTTTTAGGAGTTTGTTGAACACAAATGAAGATGTTGTGAAGAAAGTTTGAAACTGGTAACTGGTCACTATTTACTTCCATAAGAGAATTAAATAGACTATGGAAGTCAATGGTTACCAGCTAAAGTTTTCAACTTTTTTTCAAAATATCTTCTTTTGTGTTCAACAGAAGAAAAAAAACTCAAATGAGTTTATGGACAATGACAGAATATTCAGTGTTGGGTGAGCTATCCCTTTAAGAACATCAAAATACAAGTAGTCTTTTTTTTTTTTTTTTTTATTTATTTAAAAAAAAAAAAAATTTAAGTTACAGGTTTTGCATTCAGGTCATTTTGGATTAAATGAATGACTATTAAGTGACAAAAAAGTTAAAATATTACTATAAAATATAGTCAAATATTGTTTTGCATTTGTTCCATATCTAATACTCTTTGGGACTGCATTTTGTTGCTAAACCTGAATATCTAACTGTTTATCTAATGTTGCAGCATTAAACATTGATCTCTATTGAATCTGAAAGTGAAAATTAATAAATCCACTGTATTTATTTCAGTACAGAGTAATATGTCTGCTGTTTTGTTATACTGTAAATAAAATAGTTAGGTTTCATACATTTAGGCTGTTTTTGAGCAATAATAAATGGGATAAATTGGATAATAAATTGGATAATAAATGGAATTTAAAAAAGGAATTAAATTAAGTTCATTTCAATGAGATTAATAATTTAAATTCTCAAGTTGTTGTTGCAAATTTTATACTTCAATATTCATTCATTAATTTTCTTTTTGGCTTAGTCCCTTTATTAATCTGGGCTTGCCACAGCGGAATGAACTACCAACTTATCCAGCACATGTTTTATGCAGCGGATGGCCTTCCAGCTGCAACCCATCACTGGGGAACATCCATACACTCTCATTCACACACATACACTATGGACAATTTAGCTTACCCAATTCACCTATACCCCATGTCTTTGGACTGTGGGGGAAACAGGAGCACCCGGAGGAAACCCATGGCAACACAGGGAGAACATGCAAACTCCACACAGAAATGCCAACTGACCCAGCCGGGGCTTGAACCAGTGACCTTCTTGCTGTGAGGCGACAGCGCTACCCTCTGCGCCGCCCCATACTTTAATATACTGTATTATACATTAATATATTCAAATAAGATTTCTCTTCAGTAAAAACATATACAGTTGAAGTCAGAATTATTAGCTCCCCTTTAAATTTTTTTTCTTTTTTTAAATATTTCCCAAATGATGTTTAACAGCAGGGAAATTTTCACAGTATGTCTGATAATATTTTTTCTTCTAGAGAAAGTTTTATTTGTTTTATTTCAGATAGAATAAAAGCAGTTTTGAATTTTTTAAAACCCATTTTAGGGACAAAATTATTAGCCCCTTTAAGCTATATATTTTTTCGATAGTCTACAGAACAAACCATCATTATACAATAACTTGCCTAATTACCCTAACCTGCCTAGTTAACCTAATTAACCTAGTTAAGCCTTTAAATGTCACTTTAAGCTGTATAGAAGTGTCTTGAAAAATATCTAGTAAAATATTATTTACTGTCATCATGGCAAAGATAAAAGAAATCAGTCATTAGAAATGAGTTATTAAAACTATTATGTTTAGAAATGTGTTGAGAAAATTTGCTCTCCGTTAAACAGAAATTGGGGAAAAAAATAAACAGGGGGCTAATAATTCAGGGGTGCTAATAATTCAGGGGGGGCTAATAATTCTGACTTCAACTGTACATTCTATTTGTATAATTGTTGTGGTTAATGAAGAATTTGACGTTTTAATGAAATAAATAATCAATACTGTGCAAATAAAATAAAAATATTCAAATAAAATGGTAAATACTGGCAGCATTTAAAACTATTTTCTTTAATGAGAAGCTTCTGATCATGACCGATGCTTCACAGAGCAATAATTCAGATCCAAATTAACCTGGAATGTGAAAACAATATGCACATTTTGAATGCATTATGAGGGTTATGCTATCTATCATGAGATCACCAACATCACTTTAGGGATGTAGTGACTCTTTCATCATCACCATCATCAAAATGAGGTCACTCCAAAAAAAAACCTGGTGAATTGGCTTTTCATTGTTTTGATTTGGTCTGCCTAAACATACCACTTTCTTCATAATAAAAATTTCCAAATATCCACCACATATCCAAATAATAAGCAACATTGGAAACCCCTGCTCTTTCTTACTTCCTAAAAACAGCTTAGTTCCCATTCTGCTTATTTCAAACATCATATTTAAAGCAGATCAATGTTTTGTTTTTTTAACCTATTGAACCTTTCGCTGTATATAAATATGACCCACAGAATTATAAAAATAGCACAGGGCTGTTGCATTATAAGAGATGCAATCTTCTGGGCTCAGAGTCAATATTTTCTCTTTGTAATGACAAATGATTGAAATGCCAGGGAGGCTTTATTCACGTTGAGGAGCTTTGGCCTGATAAACAACTCCCTGTCTGTCTGTAATGTAAACTTTGGCCTTTGTTTTCAAAACCTTCCATATGCTGGTCATGAGGAAATGAAATTATGTTTTTAATAACAGGCTTTCGGTTTGTAACTTCTGCGTTTTCACCATGAATAATAGGCTTGAATCAGATTTCGGTTGAACTGACACTGTTAGTTTTGGCTTATCTGTAGTTGTGTGGTGGTGCAATTATGCAACTAAGTAGTATCCATTAACATTCATATTAAGCAATCATAACTACAGAAGAGATCAGAAGACAACAAATTTTAGTCTCAAATGCTGCTTTAAAGTCCGTTTGTTTTTCCTATTTAGACAGGCATTTGTTTTGCTTCCTATCAGTCTAGTCTGCATACAAACAACACACAAAAAGGAGACTAAAATGGCTAAAAAGGTCTAAAAGTGCATTACACAGTTTACATTGTTTAATTTTTATTAGAATACATTTAAATGTAGTTTTGTTGTTTGTTTTGTTTTGTGTTTTTTGTTTTGTTTTGTTGTTTTGATTTTGTTTAGTTAAGTTTTCTTTTCTTTTTTGTTTTGTTTAGTTTTTTTGTTTTGTGGTTTTGTTTTGTGGTTTTTGTTTTGTTGTTTTTTGTTTTGTTTTGATATGGTTTAGTTTTGTTTCATTTTCATCATAATTTCATTTAATTTTAGTTAACTTAATTTAATTAAATTCTTTACATTTTTTATTTGTTTTAGTTTAATTTTATTCCATTTTTATTTATTTTAGTTTAATTTAATTTTAGTTTAGTTTAGTGTAATTTTAGTTTATTTAATTTCATTTCATTTAAATTTATTTAATTTTAATTTTAATTTATTTTATTATAAATTTAATTTAATTTGATTGTAATTTCATATTTATTTTTTATTTAATTTTATTTTTAATGTTATTTAATTTTCTATTTAATTTTCTATTTTTTTATTTTATAAAAAAAATATTTCAGCCATATTTAGAACAAGAATCATTTGATGGCATATTAAAAGCCTTTAAGTATCACAATACTGCAACAAAATACTTATTTGTCGTTTTAGTTTTTTTTTTTTTTTCATTTTCACCTGTTTGTCAAACAATTTGAATATATATACAGAAATAAAAAATTTATGATGATAATTTTAATTTTAAAAAGGTCAGAATAAATGTTTTATTTTAACATAGACATATCTAAATGACGATGGAGCATTATTTCACCCATATTTTGGAGATTTTAATTTTCACAAACGTTATAAACGTTACAGTAGACACTTTTATAATAGACACTTTAGTTAAATATACTTTATAACTGTTTGGTGGTTAAAGGAGTACATCTTTTATAACAATATTAACTAATATTAATCAAACAGATTATAATAATATTACAACCTGAGTTTAATTAAACTATTTAGGCCACAATCATCAAGAGAGAGGCAGATATTTTGTCCTTGTTATTAATTAACACATTTATCTACAACATCCATTAGGTAAAACCTCTGATCTAAGTATATCCTATCCATGGGTACCAGTTCATAAATCAAAAATGTCTCCCCCCTCTCAAGCAACCCACCCTTTATAGTGTGTGTGAGCATGAATAAACGAGGGCAGCTGAGTTTCTGGAAAGCTCCATCTATAGTGCCCCTGATTTGACACAGTTTTTCACGCACACATACACACATTTGTAGTCACTGGTGAAACTTTCTGTTCCAATAGACTTAAAAGTTAAGCAGAAACTCATTTGACTTTTAAATATGTCTGACATATTAATCAGCTAATATGTCATTTTGACTTTTACCGCTTAAAATTACCAGTCAACCATGCCGGTCAACGTTTTTAAGATAAGCCTATATTCGCCTGCTGCATTGCATAATAATAAAACCTGTGGTCAGTTATGCATGCAGAACGAGAGTGAGTTTGCCCTTTGATCAGCAAGTGTCTCTTTCTCTCAGATGACGACAGCAGTAGTCAGGGGAAACCAGAGAGCATCACCGAGAGCTTCGGCCGGAGTCTTCATCCTGAACTGATGAAGGTACTTGACATCATATCATTACAATGCTGACTGGAGTGCTTTGAGTGCTTCTTTGTGCATTTGTAAGTGGCTTTGTATAGATTGCTAAAGGTGCTGAATATTTGACGATACGCCATTGATTTATTCGAAAATAATACACACTTGATGTGGTGATGCGGTCTCGATGCAAAGCAGAGTGACCATTACGCCTTTTGTGTTAATTATTGTCTAATAATTCAACAGTCATGAGTCAGTCATTCTGCTTATATTGTGGTTACGATGGTTTAGATGTTAATCTCAAGACGTTTGTTGGGTTTATGTACTCAGAATACTCCTGTGTGTGCAGATAGTTTCTTAAAGGTCGCGTGAAGTTTGAAAAGTGAACTTATTTTATTCGATGTGTTACATAATCTAAAAAAAAACCCAGCCAATAACGTTTTGTTTTTTCACAGCTCTGCTAGTGAAAATAGTTGAGCTGTGCATCAAATGAAAAGCAAATGAGAAGCATCTTGAATGGGGTGGGACATGTCAGATACTGTAGAGCATTTGATTGGTCAGACAGTTTTATGAGAAACTAAAGTATGAGGTGATGTCAAAAAATTGTTGATCCATTTAGGTGGAAGCGACAAACTGTAAGCTTTAGATGTTTATAAATTCTAAATGCGATATTTGTCACTGTTTTGGAGCACAATAGCTTATAGATATCTATAAGGCTAATACTAACTTAAGTAATAATACTGATACTAACATCAAAAAAGTTTAATTTCACAGCACTATTAAGATTTTCATCTAAAGACTTTTGCCTTAGTTAGATTTTTTGACATATGTAGGCTGCGAAATAACTGAAATCATTTAGCGTAGTTATATGGGACTATACGTGGCTGATCACAGTGAACACTATTTTCAGTTCTGAAAGCACAAGACACACTGCTGATTTAAAAAAAAAAACTGTTTATGTTGCTAGGCAACCACTGTATCAATGGTCTTAATGCTGGAGTGCATGACATCGGGAGATTTTTCCTCAGAGTAAACTTTTTATTTATTTATTTAATTTTTTTTTTCAACTGCAGGCGTTCAGAGTGCTCTGACAAAAACAACAGGCACCTGGGACACTGTTACGAAAAATGTTCTTCTTATTATTATTTCCTTTCTGTATTGCGCATTGTATGTGCCTTTTTCCTTGTCCCGCCTCCTTGTTGTTTTTGTGTCATCTTATAGGTTCCCATTCTAGCGTGATTTCGCGCTCTGATTGGCTGCTGGTTTTGGAGGCCTGTATAAAAAGGAACATCCGGCAGGGTTCGAGGAGCTCATTCGTGTTGCGACCGTGGTTGGGAGTGGAGCTCCTGGATTTCCCTTACCCCTCCGGCCGACGACAAACATTCAATTGTTACCTTTGTTCATACGTTTAATCTTTTGAGAGTTTTGAGCTTGTAGGGGTGGCCTGCCTATTTATTTGATTACTTTTGACTATGTTTATGATTAGGGAGAAAGGTAAGCTTATTGTATTTTTCTTTAAATATTTATAGGTAATTTAGTTCATTTACTTTACAGATTCTTTTGTTTGTTATTTTGGCCTGGGGTCACCCTGAAGAGATGCTCACTTAAAAATGACTATTTTTCTACAATAAATCTATTCAATTACTCTCAACTGAGTGTCCGAGTTTGGTTGTCGACCGAAGGGGATCTTTTGTCTTAAGTTTTTGTTTTGTTTGGGAAATCCACCACCCCAACACCTTTTGTTTTTCCGTTTATTATGCCCATGTTGTTTTCCCCTAGACTTGGGGCGTAATAGACACATAAACAGCATGCACGTTTGTTGCCAATAGAAAACTATTTTAAATAGGCACCTCTTACTACAAAAAATGCATTCAGTGTGATCTGGGCCTAATGCGTCCTGCCTGGAACTACATTAGCTGTGTGTTTATTTAAAAATAATTGCACACTTAAGAATGAGTTATACAATCTGTTTAAAATCAGGGTCAAATTATATATATTTTTCAAAAATGGGTATTTATGGAATAAGCATGTTTCCACTTTAGTCACCTCATCTTCTAGTATAGAAAAGGTTATCCTCTTCAGTTGAATGCACATCTTTTTAGCGTTTTCATCCAGTAGTTTTAATGTAATATCTCAAAATACCCATTCAATTATGGTTGGAAACATCATGCTGCATTTTTAAATTCAGAGTAGCACCATGAAAATAAATACTTGTTTTGCAAGTCAAGTCAAATCTTTTTTATAGAGCACTTTTAAAAAAAGCCAAAGTGCTGTACAAAATTCACAACAAAATAAGCATAATAGTGTATAAAATACTTAAAATATAATGTAAAATAAAGCTAAACTACCTAAAAAAGGCATATAAATTAAAATAAGCAGTTAGTAAAATCAGCTGTCAAAAGACAATGAAAAAGTTTTAAGAGCTGATTTAAATGAAAACAAAGAAGAGGCCTGTTTAATGAGGTAAATTTCATGTAACCGGTGACCCGAGTTAGATTCCTGGCTCAAGGTCCTTTTCCGACCCTTCCTCTATCTCTGCTCCCCATACTTTCCTGTTTATAAATCTCCACTGTCCTATCACAATAAAGGTGAAAACCCTAAAGAAAATTAAGCATTATATCGCATCCTACATTTTCTCAAGAAGCACACAAATAGAAAGGGAATGGAAAAGACTATCAAAACTCCTGTTAATGTGGACTTTGTGCGCTGTGCTCAACTCCGTGCATCACATCATTTTTTGTCCTGTTCTCTCTAGTATGCCAGAGAAACTGACCAGCTGAGTAAAATGAGCAGGAATGAGGGCCGACAGAAGATCTTCTCCCTCGATCCTGAGGTGCAGGTTAGTCAATCTCTCCCAATTATCATCTACTGTATTAGAAAGTACAGTGCAAAATGAGTTGATGAAATCTCCCTCTTCCTCTTCAGAGATTGGATTTCTCAGGCATCGAGCCTGACGTGAAGCCATTTGAAGAACGATTTGGACGAAGAATCATGGTTAGTTGTCACGACTTGACCTTTAATCTGCAAGGATGCGTCAGTGAGAAGAATGACGGTGTCTTGACCAACGTGAGTAAACACATTTTAAACACTAGAAATGGCAGTATTTTTTTTCCAAACCTACTGTAATGGTGAGCGCGGTCAAGATCAGTATTAGCTGATACACTGTAAAATCTGATATCTTTGAATCATTTTCAACGTAAATAAAAAAATGTAAAAATGTCTTTTGGCTCAGTAATACTCAAAGCACTCCACTATTCTTATTTGTCGTCTACAGATGACATTTGTTTTGTTTTTTATTAAATTTTTTCATATTTAGAAAGAGTTGGAAAATCTTAAAGAGGTAAGCCTACCCTAAATCTTAAAGATATATCTGACATTACAAATCAGACATGCTTAAGAGGAGATGGCATATTATTTTCTGAATGATTGTTTTTCTAAATTATTATTGTGTTTAAGAAATTGTTAAAATTACTGATTTAATAATTGAAATAATAAATGTATATAATTATTAATATGTATATAGTAACAACAACAACATAATACTACTACTAATAATAATTATATAATTATTGTTATTTAAGGGATATTGTATAATTAAAATATTATTATTTTATTACTAATACTACGACTAATGTAATTATAAATTATTTTGTAATAATAATAATTGTATAAAACTATATAATAATCAAATAAAAGTAATTCAAATTAAAATCAGTGTAGCATTGTGTAAATAAATATGTGTTTAGCATTTTAGTTACATTTTATGTAACCTCTTCCTCTTTAATTAAAATAACACCACCCACTTGCAATGACATCTTTTAGCTTATGTGTATCAATGTGTTTAATGACGTGAAGACAAGACAACCTGTCATTTACACAAGATCACAGCAAATGATGACAATCCAATCAGTTTTACCAAATGGATAAAATCAGTCAAGAAAATTATTAATACGTATATAGCAACAACAACATAATAATAATAATAATAATAATAATAATAATAATGTAATTATTATTATTTAAGGATTATTATTTAATTAAAATTATATTATTATTTTTTCACACACACACACACACACACACACACACACACACACACACACACACACACACACACACACACACACACACACACACACACACACACACACACATATATATATATATATATATATATATATATATATATATATATATATATATATATATATATATATATATATATACATACATACATACAGTACATACATTGAAGTCAGAAGTATTAGCCCCCCTGAATTATTAGCCCCCCTGTTTATTTTTTTCCCCAATTTCTGTTTAACAGAGAGAAGATTTTTTCAACACATTTCTAAACATAATAGTTTTAATAACTCATTTCTAATGACTGATTTATTTTATCTTTGTCATAATGACAGTAAATACTATTTTACTAGATATTTTTCAAGACACTTCTATACAGCTTAAATTGATATTTAAAGGTTTAACTAGGTTAATTAGGTTAACTAGGCAGGTTAGAGTAATTAGGCAAGTTATTGTATAATGATGGTTTGTTCTGTAGACTATCGTAAAAAAATACAGCTTAAAGGGGCTAATAATTTTGACCTTAAAATGGCTTTTAAAAAATTCATGTGATATTCATGGAATATTTAAGGCATAATATATAATTAAAATAATTATTATATAATATTATAATATTATTTTTATTACTAATACTGCTACTAATGTAATCATAAATTATTTTACATTAATAATAATAATTGTATAAAACTATATAATAATCAAATAAAATCAACCCTCAATCAATCAACCTTTATTTATATAGCACTTTACTACAACCAAGGTTGACCAAAGTGTTTTGCACAAGTAAAAACAAATTATACAACCCAACAAAAAAGCAGACAATGCAAAACAATGCAAGAAATATCAATAAAATACAACAAACATTAAACATAAAGAAGTGTCAGTGCTATGCATTAAAAGCCAGTTTAAACAAGTGGGTCTTAAGTTTGGCTTTAAAAAGTAAATAAAAGTAATTGTGTAGCCTTTTAATATTTTTATTAGTGCTGGGCAAAGATTAATTGTGATTAATCACATCCAAAATAAAAGTTTGTTTTCATAAAAGATATGTGCATGTATTATATATGTTTATTATATATATGTAATGCGCACACACACATAAAAACAAAACCATTCAAAACTTGTTTATGCATACATATTTAATTATTTATATAATTTGTGCCGTGTATCTATATTTTATATCTAAATATAAAAAAAAATAAAATACATGGCTGCATTTGAGTATTTGTCTTTATATAATAAATATACACCGTGCACACGCATATGTTGTCAAAACAAATGTTTATTTTGGATGTGATTAATCACGATTAGTCTTTGCCCAGCACTAATTTATATATATATATTTTTATTTGATGTACTGTATTGATGTATTGTATTTTTATTTGATGCACTGTCATTTTAATATATATTTTTATTTAATGTACTGTACAGAGCATGCATAATAAAATGGATGCATTTTCTGAAACGTGATTCCTTAGCTACAAACACTACATTTAAAATGTTTTTAAAGTTAAATATACATTTGTTGAGGACTTTATAGCTTTCTCTGTCGAACCACCACAAACACACAAAGAACGCCAGCAGTTAAACTGAAGGACGGTGAAGTTGAATAATTGGGATTGATGATGAATGAGAGATTCTTGGCACGAGGATAGTGGAATCATCCAAAACACTGTGATGAATGCTGGCGTTGGGAAAACTGCTGAACACTTCAAGACTTTCCCACACTTTGTTTGTAGGATCTAGAAAGAAAAGACTAATAAGAATGGAGTGAAAATACACTACATAAAAATATGCTGGTTATGTACATATGCTTTGTGCCATTAAAGAGGTTGTAAACTTATTTTCTACTGTTCTCTGAAGTCCAATTATAATGTTAAATCTATCAATCTATCTGCAACAAACTGTTTAATCCCCGCATATTGATCTTATTCTTCACTTATGAGCGGGCACAGCCATTGGATTGTTTTGGCTCGAGTCTTCCGGTCTCATTCACTTCCATTGATTTCTTGACATTAAAAACAGCTCGTTATGTTGCTTGATGTAGCAAACTGATATTTTCTCATTATATTATTCAGCTTTTTTTTTATAATCATGAAAACACTTGTTTGTAGTGCAAGTAGCTTCACAGTTTTCTGCTGTTTATTATTCCTCCTAGTCATTTCTCCCATAGAGAATTCCCCCATTCTTGCAAAAAATGGACACACTTCTACATTGCATAATAAGGTCAATATCATAGACACCATCTTCATCACATGCTGTGTTATTGCTGTGCTAACTCTGCATTCACAATGTCAACTAAATGTGTAATGACTTCATTCTATGTGTTTTGGTTTGTGCACAGGTGGAGCCCTTCTTCATCAGCCTGGCCTTGTTCGATTTGTCCAAAGGCTGTAAGATCTCGGCAGACTTTCACGTTGACCTCAACCCTCCCTGCGTGAGGGAAATGATTCAGACGGGCTCTGCTGGAACGCCGACAGAAGCAGGAGGAGACGAAAACGACCCAGTCAAGATGAACGGACACGGCCTGCCGCTTCTCCAGAGAGTCGCAGAGTCTCTTTTACACTTCCCCACTCAGGTTAAAGATCATGACACGTACATTATGTAATATTGGGACAGGTTTTTAGATGTGTAAAAAAGAAATCTGAGAAGTCACCTTAAAAAAAAAAGTCTCTTCAATGCCATAGTACTAAAATGACCCGCTAAAAAGATAATTGTATATCTTGCAATAGAGCTCTGGGTGGTTGTCAAGATGTTGCTACTGTATGTGATTGTTAAGATATACTGGAGTATTTAGTGTATTGCTCTGTGAAATACTTTTTGAAAGTAATTTATCATCATGAAATCTAATGCAATGTAATTTAAAATGATAATAATCCTTGTATATGACAGTTACATCACTATGGTAAATCACACAGCAGCACCTTGGCAATCACCCAAAACTCAAATTATAATTTAATTAAAAATTAAATTAAATTAAATTAAATTAAATTATTATTTATTCATTCATTTTCTTTTTTTGCTTAGTCCCTTTATTAATCTGGGGTCGCCACAGCGGAATGAACCGTCAACTTATCCAGCATATGTTTTATGCAGCGGATGCCCTTCCAGCTGCAACCCATCACTGGGAAACGACCATACTCACTCAATCACACACATACACTATGGACAATTTAGCTTACCAAATTCACCTGTACCGCATGTCTTTGGACTTGTGGGGGAAACAGGAGCACCTGTTATATTATATTATATTATATTATATTATATTATATTATATTATATTATATTATATTATTTTATAATATATTTTATTATTATATTATTTTATATTATATTATATTATATTATATTATATTATATTATATTATATTATATTATATTTTATTATTTTATAATATATTTTATTATTATATTATATTATATTATATTATATTATATTATATTATATTATATTATATTATTTTATATTATATTATATTATATTATATTATTTTATATTATTATATTATATTATTTTATATTATTATATTATATTATTTTATATTATATTATATTATTATATTATTATTTTATATTATATTATTTTATATTATTATTTTATATTATTATATTATATTATTTTATATTATATTATATTATTATATTATATTATATTATATTATTTTATATTATATTATATTATTTTATATTATATTATATTATATTATATTATATTATTATATTATATTATATTATTTTATATTATTATATTATATTATTTTATATTATATTATTTTATATTATATTATATTATATTATATTATTATATATTATTATATTATATTATATTATATTATTTTATATTATTATATTATATTATATTATATTATATTATATTATATTATATTATATTATATTATATTATATTATATATGCGATTTACATGTTAAGACAATGGGCTCGAATTGAGCATTTCGGTCACTTGACGTGCTTAATGCGTGATTCGTTTAAATCGCTTTAGTTGAAAAATCTGAACTTTGTGCCACTGACATTTGTGCCATGGTAATCAAGAACTTGCTCTTGTAGCAGCCATCATCCTGACATGCCGTTTTTCACCCTTCCATATCACGTAAAGCACAACTACCCTCTTAACAAAATCAATGTTTGCAATGAAACTGGAGTAATTTTGCATCTGTTGTGAAGTGAATTTTACACGCGAATGAAGCAATTAAACTCAAAATCTTCAAGCGTCTAATTAAACGCAAATAACGTGATTTAAATGTACCAGGCGCATCCAGTGTAAACACCCCATAAGACTAAAGGATTGTCCTGGATGTACTTTATGCCACTTATTACACGCCTACTTGTCACTAAACATACAAATTAGACACAAAACATTGTTCTTAATAGTTTATTAAAACTTTAATTAAATGTAAAGCTGGCATAAACAAAAACAACTGAATGAAGCATACACTGACCTGCATATTATTCAGTCACAAAAGGGCACCAAAAAGTCAAATGCGCAAAGCTGACAGAAACGAAACTGGCTGAATAAAGCATGGACCAATCTATGTAATATTCATTTACAAGATGGAGCCAGTTTTATTCTGCAGTTGTTATCTCTGAATAGCATACCTAAGAATGTCGCGACTGACTAAACAGCCATATATTATATTATATTATATTATATTATATTATATTATATTATATTATATTATATTATATTATATTATATTATATTATATTATGTTATGTTATGTTATATTATATTATATTATATTATATTATATTATATTATATTATATTATATTACCCACATAATGCATTGTAATGTTGTATTTTCACATTCTGGGTCTGTTTTTCCTTGAAGAATCATTGTTTTATAAAAGAGTGATAAGGTCATATTTTTCAGCTAAATCTGTTTCATGGTCCGCCAGATGAAAAAGTCTAAGCAAGCACTACTAAAAACCAGGATAACTTTCTGTTTATTAATTGTGACAGATTTATCCTGGTCCCACTTTAAAATCTGCACCATGCTGAATTTTTCTATGAATGACTGGCAACCCGGCCCCATAAGCTTTGTCCAGCTCTGCTGAATCTGATAGGGAAGTCGATGTGTGGTTTCTGAATTATGCACATCTGTGCAGTTTTACAGGTGGCTGAATATAGCCATTGCTTGCCTGATTGCATCATTTTTCCTTGACATTGTATTTCTGTCTCCTGTCTATTTCGCAGTAACAGCCACAACTGCAAAAAAAAAAAGTTAGATGTTGTGCTTTGTGTTATTTTGTTTGTTATATGTTATGTTATGATTTTAACCCTCGGTTTAAAAATTGTTATACTATTTATGCATTGTGGGTAGGCTATGTTTGGACTTGACAATCACCGATTGATAATGCAATCAAAAGTTAATTACTAAAATATATCTAAAATAGATCATATTTTTTATTTACATAATAATTAGTTCTGGCTGATTAATCGCATCCAACAAAAAAGTTTTTTTGACATAATATATGTGTTTGCTGTGTATGTTTAATATGTGTATATATAAATACACACACACACACACACACACACACACACACACACACACACACACACACACACACACACACACACACACACACTACCTGGCATAGTGTGTATATATATATATCTTGTCGTTGATCCCAGTTGTAAGAGCAACAAATAATAACTTGATTTCTAGTTGATCATTTGAAAAAGTGGCAGAAGGTAGATTTTTCCGGTGAATCATCTGTTGAACTGCATCCCAATCATCATCACAAATACTGCAGAAGACCTACAGGAACCCGCATGGACCCAAGATTCTCACAGAAATCAGTCAAGTTTGGTGAAGTAAAAAATCATGGTTTGGGGTTACATTCAGTATGGGGGCGTGTGAGAGATCTGCAGAGTGGGTGGCAACATCAACAGCCTGAGGAATCAAGACATTTGTGCTGCCTATTACATTACAAACTACAGGAGAGGGCAAATTCTTCATAGGATAGCGCTCCTTCTCATATTTCAGGCTCAACATCAAAGTTCTTGAAAGCAGAGAAGGTCAAGGTGCTCCAGGATTGGCCAGCCCAGTCACCAGAGGTGAACATTATTGAGCATGTCTGGGGTAAGATGGAGAAGGCATTGAAATGAATCCAAAAAATCTTGATGAACTCTATAATAAATATATATATATATATATATATATATATATATATATATATATATTATAATGCAAACTTATTATATTATAATGCACACATATTGTGTCAAAACTAACTTTTATTATGGATGTGATTAATCGCAGTTAATCTTTGCCCAGCACTAATAATAATAATACGTAAATACATAAACATATTTATATATTATTATCTGATTAGCACCTTTTCATTAAGGTTATAAATGTAAAGAAATCAGAGATTTGAATGATTTTACCATGTTATTACTGCATTTACTCCTTTATGATTGGTCTAAAAATTTGTAATTCAAACCATAAAAAACGATCCTGCAAAAAAAAAAACAACTAAATTTTAACCAGTGACTGACATCTACAATAGTACAGTATTACCAAAAACGTGCACATGAACTTTATGCCTCATTTGGATAGTTTCAATTGCTTTATTATCAACATTTGTCACCTTTTACAGGCCTGATGTCTTTAATGTAGGATGATACTGAGAGCTGTGCTAAATAGATGCAGCTTTTTATCTTGAGTATTGAAGTTTTCCAGTCATAAATCGTGGATTGTTGTATTTGACTAATCCTCTCAAGGCCTACTTATCTGAGTGTGTGTTTTTGTGTGTTTGAGCTTGCTGTGCTCTACATGGCATGTGACCAGCTCTTATGCTGTAAGGCACTAAATCACAGCCAGTGCCGTGACGCTCTCAGGCTGGAAATGCGATGTGGCTGGAAGTGATGTAAAACAGGGCTCGTGTGTGTTGTTGGAGACAAGAGTATGAGCAGTGTCTTGCAGTATAGATTATGAATTTGTTTTCTTTTGCAACTTTGAAAATGGTTTTGTGTAATGTATAATACTGAAAATTTTTGTCTGCAGAAATAATTTACAGTCTGTGTTTGGGTGTACAGATTTGGCCATTCAGAATTTCTTGAGAAATTTTTTTTATTTAATATTGTGTGAGTGTATACATTTAATTTGTGTTTTACTTTTAGATATATTTATATATTAAATGTATAGAGAACATTTTTTCAACACATTTCTAAGCATACTAGTTTTAATAACTCATTTCTAATAACTGATTTATTTCATCTTTGCCATGATGACAGTACATAATATTTGACATTTTTAAAAAACATAAATACTGCTTTTATTCTAGCCGAAATAAAACAAATAAGACTTTCTCTGGAAGAAAAAATATTATCGGACATACTGTGAAAATTTTCTTGATCTGTTAAACATCATTTGGTAAATATTTAAAAGAGAAAAAAAATTCAAAGGGTGGCTAATAATTCTGACTTCAACTGTGTGTATATGTATATATATATATATATATATATATATATATATATATATATATATATATATATATATATATATATATATATATATATATGAATAATAAAGAAGAATAATATATATGAATATAAATGTAATAATTTATATTAAATTAAATTTTTTTTAAATGTTTTTATAATGTGATGTTTAAATCTGCAAGTAATCAATGTATTAGATAAACAACTTTTGAATATGTCTTATTGGTTATTTAGATCAAATAGGCATATTCTTACTACTACTAACACTATGAGAAATATTACTGTTTATTATTATTATTTTCTTTTTCTTGTACTATTAGGTTCAAACCAGCAGCAGATGATTATACTAGCTTGCTTAACCACTTATGGAAATGACTATTTGATTCTTTTCTTAATTCAGCATTTATCAGTTATTGTGATATTGAAGTTATTATAGTTCTAGTATTACTATTGGTTAGTACAGGTTTCGTATTATGGCTTATTATTGTTTTCTTTATTACCTAGCAACAAATCAGGAAATCATTTATCTTCTAAACCATTCTCTCACTTCCCCATTTATCTAAATGAGTTCACACAAAAATGAACATTTACTCACTGTTTACTCTCCCTCAATGATTCCAAACCTATGAGTGTCTTTATTCTGTTGAACACAGAAGATATTTTGAAGAAAGCTGAAAACCTTTAACCATTGACTTTCATATTAGGAAAAACTAATACAGCTTTCTTTCCCAGAGATGGGTTGCAGCTGAAAGGGCATCCGCTGCGTAAAACATGTTCTGGATAAGTTGGCGGTTCATTCCGCTGTGGCGACCCCAGATTAATAAAGGGACTAAGCCAAAAAGAAAATGAATAAATGAATGAATACAGCTTTCTTCTAATTTTTTTCTTTTGTGTTCAACAGAAAAAAGTTGTTTACACAAAATTATTCGGTTTCTTAAATGTTATTATGGAATAAATTTTTTTGGACTTTGAGTCTGTAATAAAATTTGAATAAATGAATGAATGAATGAATATACTGAACTGATAATCAATCTTCTCAGTTTTTATTTTTACAGTGATCGTTTTTTTGTGTTCTGCAGGGTATTTTCTCCGTCACAAACCCTCACGCCGACATCTTCCTTTTGGCCCGAGTGGAGAAGGTTTTGCAGAACGGCATCACTCATTGCGCTGATCCCTACATCAAGCCCTCCGACATCAGCAAGGTCTGCTGCTGAATCACACACAGTACAATAACAAACACATGCTCAAAGAGGACTGTAAAAACACTTCTTAGACATGACGTCTTTCACTTCAAGTAGAGAGCTGCGCAACACCAACAAGCTGCTTAGTGCCCTGAAAAAAAAAACTAAGTAAAAATAGTTTGCATTTTTTTTTTTACTCAGGTTTTCTTTTTTAAGTGCATTTCATGATTGAAATGAAGACTTATTAACATGACTTGAGTTACAGCATGTAAAAGCTACATTGTTTATAACTTTCGCTTAGTCATTTGTAGTTTATTTTGCATTCTAGTGCATTTTACTCAATTTATTTTGTATGTTTTACTCAAACACTGTGGCACTTCATAAAGATATGTTTTTGAGGTTTATGTGTTACTTGAAAACGTAAGTACACAACACATCAGTAGATTTGTATGATATACAACATATCAACACAACAGAGGTAATCAGACAAAACAGAGACGTCAGTACTTGGCACATTATATGCATTGACAGTAACAAATCTTTTTTTTTTGTTTTTTTTGTTTTTTTATATGAATCAATGAATGTGTTATTTTGAGCCAAAAAATTATCCCAGGTGTCATAAAACAGCAAGATATAATATTGATTTAACTTCAACTGTAAAGCAATGAAATGTACTAAATGCTCCTGTTCATCAGAGATTTATCCAGAAGCAAAATAACACAATGTTGCACAACTGTTCATCTCTGGCTTTGTTTGAAATCATTTTCATTGTCGTAACAGGATAGGATAAACTTTATTTGTCCCTAGAGGAAATTTGTCTTGGGCAAAAAAGTGATACAACGTTGCTCTAAGCAGACAATAAAATAAATAAAACAAACAAAACAATTAAAAACATACGTCGTTTACAAAATAAGACCATATATAAATATATAAAGCACAGAACACAGTCAGGTGCTGATGTACTAAAGGTGCATTGTTCTTGGTAGAGTTCAACAGTTTTATCTACCTCGATAGAACAAATGAAAGCTTCAATCTATTGGTTTTACACATTGGCATTCACAGTCTTTTTCCTGATGGTAACAGCTGATATTCGCTGAAAAGAGGGTGTTTGGAATCAGCACTAATATTTTCTGCTCTTCTCATGACCGTCTGTTCATATAGTGTCTGTATGGGCTCGTATTGTTTCATTCCTATGATTTTCATGGCTATTTTTGTTTTATATAAACCAATTTATTTTTCAATTGAACAGACAGATTTTCAAACCAGACTGCGATTACATAGCGAATAAGACTTTCAAACATAGCTCGGTAAAAACAAGCAAGTATTGCTACCCACCCCATACAATCTCAGCCGCCTTAAAAAAATAAAGCCTCTGTTGTAGTTGTGTGCACAAGCTGTCAATGTGAATTCTCCAACAAGAAATGGAAAATAATAGACTATATTTTGTCGAAAATGTAACCTACTCGTTATAAAATTTAGTTTGCTTTATTCAGCTGTTGTGTAAAATCAATATTTAGGAAATATATTCAGGATTTTTGCACTTTTCTAGAAGTTGCATCCCAAATGGCACACTATGCACTTATGCACTATTTACTTAGGCACTTACACACTTAACAGCATAGTATATAAATGTAGTGTCGTCCCAAGTGGAACACTAAGGTTTTTTATGAAGCGGAAAATCAAACCGTTTCACTGATGACATTTGTTGGTTGCCAAATTAGCGAAATAAATGACCAGACAACCCAGTAATACTTGCCATGAGTATAACCACGTTCACCATAGTGAGGCGATAAAATCACTCTCGTAGGAGAATTTTGCTTTCACAATCTAAAATAAATAAACCAACATTAGTGCCCGAAAGCTCCGCCCCTTTGGCTACATGAGCAAAGCCACGACCATTAAGTGCGTGAAGTGTTCAACATTCCACACTTCAGTTTACCGGTTGAATAAGTGCATCATCCGGGTAATTAATGTGCACTTATTATTTTTAGAGATTTCAGTGTGAACACACTACTTACACTATTTATACTACAAAATGGCGTAGGATAGTGCATGAGTATGCGATTTGGGACGCACCTATAATATTATTTAACTATTTTTGTGCAAGTTAAATTCAAAAACAAAAACCTAAACAAGTTTGTTTTGAATTTGTAAGTATATTAAAATGATAGATAAGGTCATTCTAGAATACATCCTTATACACTCACCACCGTTGGGTCAAATTTGGACAAACTCAACTGTGGGCAAATTATTTTTTTTAAATTTAAATGACACATTTTAACCCAAACAATTGTGTTTGTCCATAAATTTAAGCGACACAACATTGCATACTGTTCTTCTCTCTATGGCTGCTGATATTTATCGTCCGATATTGGATTACTTTGAAGTTATTCCGCAATAATGCTGATGGTTTAATAATTACATGGAGGAAATGAGCTGCACATGTTTTTGAATATACCAATGTTTTTCATTAAACACTTGCAAAGAGAACTAAATGTAATCTGTTCAAAATATCAGATGTGCATTGGGAAAGCAACTATTTTAAAAACTGTTGGTTAGTTTGGGGTAAAATATGTTAAAAGAAACTGACTCCGCTTTGGAGAAGCAAAATGTGACATTTACATATACGTAGTAATAGCACTGCCTTTATTTAAGTTTATTAAATAAATATGGTCTAAAATGTGTCGAAGAAAATTTACCGTTGTTAAAAGAAATATTGACAACCACCTTTGAAGATTGTCATATTTTCAAACTAGCTAGTAATGTATGCATTTGACCAGTATCGTCATTGGAACCGCACAAACGCGTTTGTTAAATCTGTAATGGTGTCGTTGATTATTAAGCATAATATTTCAATTTAAATTGGCCTTTTTATTTTATTATCTAATTTCCAGATGAGTTGTCCTATTAATTCAGATTTAGGTGCTTCCAAAATGTTGTGTTGAATATTTCTGTGTCTTTCTATCTGGCTGTTTCTCAGACAGTACAGAAAGTGTTGAAGACTGCCAAGCAGACGTGCCAACGGCTGGGCCAATACCGGATGCCCTTCGCTTGGGCTGCCAAGTAAGGCAGAAAATCACTCCTCCATTCACTCTCATGATTTTTTTTTCAGTGTTAAGTAGCATTATGTGTCTTTTGCAATGAATTGTCACAGTCGGTGCTCTTTGGACATATCTGATGATTATTACATGTTTACGTGTTATGAAGTAGATTTTTGGTGATGAGAATATTTGTGTTGTGCTTTAGGCAGGTGTTTAAAGATTCCCAAGGCACTTTAGACACGGATGGCAAATTTTCTCCACTCTACCGTCAAGACAGTAGCAAGATATCCACAGAAGACCTCATCAAACTGTTGACAGATCTCAAGAAGTAAGTTATAATATCTACTAGGTAGTACTGTACCAAGCAAACATGCCACAAAAGTAAGTAAAAACGACCCACAAATTAAAGACGACAGGACAAAACTATAAGCTTTACTATTTCAGCTGTCATGCATTTACAGTGAAATGTAGAAATAAATATATGTTTAATATACTATGATCTGCACACATTGCATCTGATTTCATTTTACATGTTTGCGTGTGTGTTTGGGGTTTTTTTTGTATTCCTTACGTTTCACAATTGTCCCCACAAGTATAGAAATATCAATAAATTTAGACCTAGTGGGGACATTTTTTGGTTCCTATAAGGAAAACTGCTCACTCAAAATGAAGATTTCTGAAAGTGTCAAAGTACAAATTGTTTCCTATGAGTGTTGGGTTAAGGGTTGGGTTGAGGCAGAGGGATTGAATATAAATTTTGTACAGGATAAAAATCATTACACCTATGGGAAGTTTCCATAAAGATTAAAGATAGCTGTACGTAGAGCTGGGCGATATGGCAAAAATGCAATCTCGATAATTCTTTTCTATATTGAACGATAACGATATATATTTCGATATAAGTTTTTAGTGCTTCCAATTTTTAAATATCCCAATCATGACTGAAGGTGGATACTGCTGCTAGGAAAGTGAAATATTGAAGGGAAAGTGAAACGATGAATACTGGGTGACGCAGCATGACCTATTTTCAGCCGATAATTTTCAGTGGCCAAAATTTGGTGAATCTCTAATATCAACACAATTATAGATTCCTGCATATTTCCGCTGTGTGATTGGCTCTTAGGATCAATATCGAGTAAAAATGTCTAGAGCTTATCATTGTTATTGACATAAATTTTATCGTAATTCGATATGATATCAGTTATCGGCCCAGCCCTAGCTGTACTTGTGTGTACTGTATGTATGTATGTTTGTGTCTGTACGTCTCTGTTTGTGTGTGTGCAACACTGAGCCTTATAACCAATCACACACATTTCTATTGAGCTCATTAATCCATCAACGGCCAATCAGATGTGTTTAGATTAGTCAAAACACAAAAACATTTCTCTATCGTGTTCTATTAATGAACATTAATATTCATTATGACAATATAGCGATAATCAGCAATAAGTATTTTTGTTGTAATTTTGTACCATAACTTGTAATTATTTTATGCATAATTTACATACAACACTCTAACAAATGCTGGGTTCCACACAATTCCTTCATATTGTCCCAACACAAATCGATTAAGTTAACATAATAATATCAATTTAGGGGGATTGAACATAAAACAATTAAGTTGTCCTTAAAAAAACCTAATCTTAAGAATTGTGTTGTTTTAATTCATTTTAAATCAGTAGTTTCAATTTAAACGGTTTTATAACCGTAGTTTTATAGTAGTTGTAGTATTCTGACTGACTGATGTAACTGTTTAAGATTGTAATGAGTTGGGCACGACTGAGGTGAGGATCCACATGCTGCTTTATTAAACAGAATAGTCAGGCAGGCAAAGGTCAATACGTGAACACTCAGAAGTATGTAGGTAATCCAAAGTGTAGTCAGAAAAGCAGGCAAATGGTCAGAACAAGTGGCAAAACAACATAAAAAATAAAACAAAGCAAAGGTCAAAAACACAGTAGGCAAAACAAGGAAAGCGCTTCGGAGCAAAGAATTGTGTGTGCTGTGTTTATAGTCTGGGTAATCAGTCCTCACAAGTTTCAGCTGTGTGTTTGCAATCAAGGGGAATCTGGGCCAGGTGTGTGAGTGCCGGGAATGATGGGATTTGTAGTTCATTTCAGTGGCAGAATTGTAGTCCCGGTGATGGTGCATGTTTTCCAGTGATCTGGAAGGCCTAGATTGCCGGTGATCGTGACAAAGATGGAGTATCTTATAGAAAAGATGACACAAAAAGATGACTCTTGAGTGAGTAAAAGGGCTTGCAAAATCACTCTGGACCCCTCACACCCAGCAAACTTCCTGTTTAAACTGTTACCGTCTGGTCGGTGCTACAAAGCACCAAGCACAAAAACAGCCAGACACAGGAATAGTTTCTTTCCTCAGGCCATCTACCTCATGAACAGTTAAATATTCCCCCACTGTGCAATAAATGTGTGCAATACTTTCTCATACGCACTTGTACACAGCACCTTATAACAATATTCACTGCAATACTTTCTCCATACGCATTTGTACACAGCACCTTATAACTTGTATATTTAGAACAAATCTGTACATACAATTCAACATCCATTCATTGCATCCCTGTTTAATGTTTGTCGTATTTTCTCATATTTATTTTTGTGTTGTCACTTGGCACTTTATGTGCACTGGAAGCTTCTGTATCCCAAAAACATTTGTGGTGTGTGAAGCACACTTGGCAATAAAACCGATTCTGATTCTGAAATACAATCAATATTGTGTTAAAATTACTCTTAATAGAAAAGTTCATTTCTGACTGTATTCTTGTGCTTGCTCTCTCTAACTAGTTAATAGGAATGATGTATCCTTGTCATCAATCAACTTTGTATTTTTTGTCAGTCAGTTTATTGCATACAGTGTTTTTATAAGAGACATGTTTTCTTTTCACAGACCAGAGAAGAACAAACTGCAGATAATCCCTGGACAACTTAACATCACTGTTGAATGTGTACCTCCAGACTTGTCAAGTGAGTCTGCTTGTTGATTTAATTCATTTGCATTTAATAATTGATAACTGAATATCTGATCGCTTTCTGAATCTAGAAAGCATTGAAGCGTTTACTTCACTGCAGGGTTTATTATACGACATATGAGCTGAAAATATAATCATTAAAATAACAATAATAAAATACAAAAATTAACAAACATACTAAAATAACTGCTTTTCATTGATGCTTTATCTAAAAGTGCATATTTGCAAATAATACTACAGTAGAATGCAACTAACAACTTGGTTCATATATGATTATTCGATATGTAGTATAATTAAGAAAATTCATTCATTCATTCATTTTCTTTTCGGCTTAATCCCTTTATTAATCCGGGGTCGCCACAGCGGAATGAACCGCCAACTTATCCAGCCCATGTTTTACGCAGGGGATGCCCTTCCAGCTGCAACCCATCTCTGGGAAAAAATTAAGAAAATTATATTATATTATGAATTATATTATAGCACTTTCTGGGTGCCATAATTGTATCATGGATCAATTTAAATCATGTAGTAACACACCTAAATTATTACGCTTTTGGTAATCAAATAATGCAACATACTTTAATAATTACAGAAAAAAAAATAGTATTACATTCACAATCTATTTAACTGACTTATGATTTAAGTCGTAAGTTTTTTTAATAATTATTAACAATTAACAATATTAAAGCACATTATTTATGAGAATGTTTTGCTTTGATGCTTTAACATGCCATTTTTAATTATTATCCCTCCTGAGTGATTAGCCCCCCTGTGTATTTTTTTTCCCATTTTCTGTTTAGCGGAATTTTGTGATTCTGATTTTTTTTTTTATTTTTTTTTTTTTTTATAATTTCTAAACTTTTATCTTTGCCATGATGACAGTACATAATTACTAGATATTTTTTCAAGATACTAGTAATCAGCTTAAAGTGCAATTTAAAGGTGTAACTAGGTTAATTAGGCGAGTTAGGGTAATTAGGCAAGCCATTGTATTACAGTGGTTAGTTCTGTAGCCAATCGAAAAATATATTGCTTAAGAGGGCTAATAATATTGACCTTAAAATTGTTTTAAAAAAAAATTAAAAACTGCTTTTATTCTAGCTGAAATAAAACAAATAAGGAGGGCGAATAATTTTGACTTCAACCATATATATCTTTATCTTTACAGACTCTGTCACGTCGTCTTACATGCCCGTGAAGCCGTTTGCAGATCAGTGTGAGAGCGTGTCAGTGGAAGTGGAGGAGTTTGTCCCGGAAGAGGCTCGATTCAACCACCCGTTCACCATCTACAAGAACCACCTGTACATCTATCCTCAGCAGCTCAAATATGACAGTCAGAAGGCCTTCGACAAAGTGAGTTTCCTCTCACATCTATCAAGCCTATCAACCTCATCAAATGGGCCAGATTGGAGAAAATGTTCCTTTGTGAAAGCTGAAATTATTAAAAGAAGACATCTAAGAACGAGAACATCTAGAAGAACATCTAAGAAAAACTTAAAGGCAGGTGCTCGGTCAAACCAAACAAAATATGAAAAGTAAAAAGAATCGGCACACTACCACTTTTGCTCTCAAAAGAACATTTAATCGGACAACGTTTCGACCTACAAGGTCTTCATCAGGACACACAGGAAATACAAGAGAAGGGCAGATATAGTCAAACAATGATCACCCCTGTTAACCAATGAATAAGCTGAAATTATTAAATATTAGTTTGCTTGCAGATATATTATTTTAAACCATAATAACTACAAAACTGTTTACAAGAAAACTAGCTCATTTAAGCCTACCTACCTACCTAGGTACTGTTGTAGAGAGATGGATATACATGACACCCTGTCTTAATTAATGAATCATTTACTCTTTAATTCATTTAGGAACAAAGCAAATAACAATCATTACGAATTGGTCATTGAATCATTGACTGAAGTCATTCACTCAAAAATGGATTCACGCTTGTTTGGATGCCACAGCCATATCACCCTGCAGCCCAAGTCCAGTTACCCACTGAAGCTAAGCAGGGCTGAGCCTGGTCAGTACCTGGATTGGAGACCACATGGGAAAACTGGGTTGCTGTTGGAAGTGGTGTTAGTGAGGCCAGCAGGGGGCGCTCAATCTGTGGTCTGTGTGTGTCCTAATGCCCCAGTAAAGTGAAAGGCACACTATACTGTCAGTAAGCGCCGTCTTTCGGATGAGATGTGGTCATCAAAAAAATCCCATGGCATCCCTCATAAAGAGTAGGGGTGCAACCCCGGTTTCCTGGCTAAATTCCCTCCATTGGCCCTTACCCATTATGGACTCCCAAGCATCCTCATCCACTGAATTGGCTCTATCACTGTGTCTCCACTCCACCAATAGCTGGTGTGTGGTGAGCGCACTGGCGCCATTGTTCTGTGGCTGCCGTCGCATCATCCAAGTGGATGCTACACACTGGGGGTGGTGTAGAGAGACCCCCTCCCTCATGATTGATAAGCACTTTGTGTGTATGGCCATACACTATAAAATGCGCTTTATAAGTACACATTACATTTACATTTGCATTTGGAACTATTTTTGATTTTGAATTAGATCAAAAACAGAGAAAGTTACTTAAAATGTAATTATCTTAAAGAGACAGTACACCCAAAAAATTCTGTAACAATGTCTGCCTACGCAATTTCATACATGAAAATCCATCCAGGATTCTGCTTTTAATCAGTTCACAATGGATCTCATCTCGAATTATTAAACCGACTACAGTATTAATTGTTTCCTCCACTGCAGAAAAGCTCATAATTCATGGCTGTTTGCCCTGATACTCTTTCAGCTTTATTCTGCTGAATCCGAGATGCTGCCAAACATGTACACAGATCTAAACCTCACTGCTAAATAGTTTTATTCATTTGCAGTTGATCATTTCATTTGATTCTAATTGTAAAATAATTGGTACATAATAGGTGTCCCAGAATCTAACACTTAAGTATATTTGATCTCATATTTATTTGTCATTTATATTTCACATGTATTGAAAAAATTACATTTTAATTTCAATTCAAATATTTTAATATGTGAATACATTTTTCATTATATTGAAATATATCATAATAGTATCATATACACTCACTGGCCATTTTATTAGGTACTCCTTACTACAGTAGATGTGGTGTTGACACGATGCTTGATTGGTACTATTTGGCCCAAAGTGTGCCAAGAAAATATCCCCCACACCATTACACCACCACCACCAAATTCTGACCCTGCCATTCAAATGTTGCAGCAGAGACTCATTACATCAGGCCATGTTTTTCCAATCTTCTATTGTCCAATTTTGGTGAGCCTGTGTGAATTGTAGCCTCAGTTTCTTAGCTGACAGGAGTGGCACCCGGTATATACTTCTGCTGCTGTAGCCTATCTGCTTCAAGGTTGGACATTTTGTGCGTTTAGAGATGCTCTTCTGCATACCTCGCTTGTAACGAGTGGTTATTTGAGTTACTGTTGCCTTTCTATCAGCTGGAACCAGTCTGGCCATTCTCCTCTGACCTCTGGCATCAACAAGGCATTTGCGCCCCCAGATCTGCCGGTCACTGCATATTTTCTCTTTTTCGAACCATTCTCTGTAAACACTAGAGATGGTTGTGCGTGAAAATCCCAGTAGATCAGCAGTTTCTGAAATACTCAGACCAGCCCGTCAGGCACCAACAACCATGCCACGTTCAAAGTCACTTAAATCATCTTTCTTCCCCATTCTGATGCTCGGTTTGAACTGCAGCAGATCGTCTTGACCATGTCTACATGCCTAAATGCTTTGAGTTGCTGCCATGAGATTGACTGATTAGAAATTTGCGTTAATGAGCAGTTGGACAGGTGACCTAATAAAGTGGCCGGTGAGTGTATATTTAAATTAGAAAGCTAAAAATCAATTGACATGCCAATTAATATGCAGTCTCCTAACTTCTGACATCTAATAACATTATTGATGTGAGTATCTGTCCAGCCATTCATCCATCGAGAGCGAGAGAGATTTATTTTTTTGTAACATGCCACAAAATGTCACTTACAAGGTGTCAGTTTTATGAAATGTTTACGTTTATTAAGGGATAAATGTAAATGAAGCGTTAACTGCAAAATATGCTTTTGGGTTTTGACACTCGGTAATTAAATAACACAGCATTTATTTAATATCTACTGTATTAACTATAATATGCCACTCTTGCATTATTTCAGGTTTTACATTAAAGATAATTTAAAGTTTAGACGTTTCATGTGTTTATTTATTCTTATTTTATGAGAATTGCATCTTTTCTAGCAAAAGACCAAAAAAATCGGCAACACTGCCAATTTAGCTCTCAAAAAAGTCTTTAATAGGCTATTACTCACACAACGTTTCGACCTACATGGTCTTCATCAGGTAAAAAGAATCGGTCTTTTGCTACTGTGTTTATTTTTGATCGAGCTCCTGCCTCCGAGATTTTTTAGATGTGCGCACAATTCTGTTTTTAATTGCATCTTTTCTACCTTTACTAAAGGGAGGGTACAGCACTTTTTACACTGTCTGTTAAAACATTTAGGATATGATTTATTATATAATGTCTGATAAGTGTCTGTGTTTTCTCTTAGGCCCGAAACATTGCAGTTTGTGTTCAATTCAAGGATTCTGATGAGGAGGGATCAAGCCCTCTAAAGGTAAATCCGTGATCATATTCATCTGTTGCAATGTTATTTCCCCAGTTCTTTAGTATTTAATAATCAGTATAGTGTTATGTATTTGTATAGTGAATTTTACAAACAACTGTTCTGCTTTTAGTGCATCTACGGCAAGCCAGGGGATCCACTATTCACCACCAGTGCTTTTGCTGCAGTGTTGCATCACAATCAATCCCCAGAGTTTTATGATGAGGTAATATTCATATATCATCATACACATTATCATATAGTGCATTTTTTTTCCATTCAACTACACAGCAACATAATCTCACATGTGAAAATAATGTGAATTTCGATACGATATAATAGGTAGAAATGATAATGATCAAAATAGATAAAATGATCAAATCATCCTCATCATAAGTAATCGTACATTTTTAAAATCACACATTTAGTAAAAACTTTACAATCTTTATTAGATTGAATGCATTTACGAATCAATAAATGTTTTGAATGCATTTATGAATAATTTACATAGTTAATAATATAAACTGTTACTATAATTTATATATTTCCTAAAACAAGAACAGCTCCTAATACTGTATGAGAGCACAGTGTTGGGTTTAATATTGAGACGTATAACAGTCATAGGCATGATGTTATGCAACTTTTTTAGTCAGACTGATCTATAAACAGCACAAAGCAAAGGCTTTCTCAAAGGAAGCATATGAATATCTGAATCATACAGAGACAAATCGTGTTAGGCTTCCCCAGAGCCTCGGGCTAGGATATTAAAGACTAATTGTTTGTTCAATAGCTGAATGAGTCACAAGACATTGACACAGACATTGCGTATTGTGTAATTTGCTTGTTGACAGCCCAATGACATCATCAGCTAGATAGGTACCCTTAAAGCAAGATGCAAATGAATAGGGTAATAAAAACCTAATAGGTGTCATGTTTTGACAAATTTTGACTATTTTCTATTAGAGTCTAAGTTTTTTTAACTGAGGAGATTTTGGAAATCACTTATCACTCCAGTTTCTATGCCTGACGATCGGGTGGTCGTGGTCCTAACCTTCGACCACCACCCATTCCACAATGCACCGGCCCCTTATGGCCTCCCCCTGCAGGCGGATTGGTGCAGCGGCAGCAGTAATGCTGTCGATGTACCGGTCCGTTGTGGTAAAGAAGGAGCTGAGCCGAAAGGCAAAGCTTTTGATTTACTGGTCAATCTACGTATCTACTCTCACCTATGGTCATGAGCTTTGGGTCATGACCGAAAGGACAAAATATCGGATACAAGCGGCCGAAATTAGTTTCCTTCGCAGGGTGGCAGGGTGCACCCTTGTGGAAAGGGTGAGGAGCTCTGACACCTGGGAGGAGCTTGGAGTAGAGCCGTTGCTCCTTCACATCAAGAGAAGTCAGTTGAGGTGGCTCGGGCATTTGTTTCGGATGCCTCCTGGACGCCTACCTAGGGAGGTGTTCCAGGCATGTCCCACCGGGAGGAGGCCTCGGGGAAGACCCAGGACACACTGGAGGGACTATGTCTCTCGGCAGGCCTGGAAACGCCTTGAGATCGCCTTGAGGAGCTGGAGGAAGTGTCTGGGGAGAGGGAAGTCTGGGGTTCTCTCCTAAGACTGCTGCCCCCGCGACCCGGCCCCGGAAAAGCGGTAGAAAGGGAATGAATGAACTTATCACTCCATAATTCTGAGAATACAGCAAACAAACAGAAAATAAATACATTTTATTACATTTAATCAATCAATTTATCTCTGAACAAATTCCTATGTAATAACCATCAGAATAAATATATAAATAATATTATTTATGAGATTTCTGGCATTTTGCATGAGATTTTTTTAAGAAATTGTTTATTAATTATTTATTATTATTAATAAATAATAATAAAGTTAATATTATTATTTATTAAGATTATTGTTATTGAAAATTTATTGTAATTGTATGGAAATCTTGAGACACAGTTGATAAAGTGCTATAAATGAGGCCAGGGGTGTTGCAAAAATAAATGTATTATAAATAAATAAATATAAGTATTATTGTTATTATACAATTATAATTCTAAACAAATAACAGAAATTTATCCTAAATTTAACTGGAAAATAATGTTAAGACAACTGGAGTGATATGCTAAGATCATTTAGGAAATCTTTTGCATGAATATTAATTCATTTGAATGAAATTCTATAGACAATTCTATAGAATACAAAAAAGATGTTTTATAGAATTATCTGTTGTCTTAGACTTGACACATGGCAGAGACTTAGGTTTATTAAGGTTTACCTCCCTGACTCGTCATCCGGAGGCATGCTTGGTAAGATCACCATATTATTTCAACTTTAGTTTTTTCGACTTGGAAAACTCACTGCATGCTGACACCTCTGCATAAAAGACTGTTAACGCCAGTTTCAAAGCGCATGAGCGGCTCATGAGCAACAGATACTTTTTCCGACGTGTGTGTTAATAACCGGGACTCACACCGGGAGAACAGCAGCTCGTCAGGGTCCAGCAGGAGCGGTACGTTAGGTGCGCGGGTATGGTTTTCTGCGCACATGCAGAGATGCGTCAGTTTGCTTTTTGATTAAACTACGTTGCTTTCACCAGCGTTGGTTCGGTTGCACATAGAGAATACTGTCTTAATTCCGGGATTACCACTCTTAATAAATACACTTTGCATATGAACTAAGCCATATCTCAAAACATTTACTGGGGTACTGGCGATTTTTACTGGGGCACGTGGAAATTGGGTCTAGCGTTGCCACTGAATGAGGCACTTTTGATGTGTTTTTTTAGATGTTTTCTTTCTATTAGAATAAAAAATCACTCTATAAAAAGCCCACTATCGACAGGTGCATGGAAAAAAAAAAAAAATGTATATATATATATATATATATATATATATATATATATATATATATATATATATATATATCTGTATATCTATATATCTATATATTTTGGCTGTATTGTCACCTTAATGGAGTCATTCAGCAAAACTGTAGAGATGTGTTATTAGTTATTCAGAGTTGTTCAATTGTAATCATTTAGACATGTTTACCTTTTAAAGCACTGTTCTTATAAGTTACTATCGCACTTGATTTTGGAATTAAACTTGTCAGGTTGACCTTGATGGTAATTTATTTTATTTTCTTCGACAGATTAAAATCGAGCTTCCTGTGCATATCCATGAGAAGCACCATATTCTCTTTACTTTCTACCATATAAGCTGTGACCTTGGCACCAAAACCACCAGTAAGAAGAAAGAGGGAGTGGAGACACTGGGTGAGTGTGTGCTTTTGTGCAGTATACACTACCATTAGACTGGAAGATATGGCCAAAAATCTTTCATGTCATCCGATAATGATTATTATGATAAATGTCATGTATATATATATTCCAAGTTCAAAAGCAGATTTTATGCTCTTGAGTGAAAGTTTTTAAAGGTGACTTGAGATGCGAATAATTCACAGTTACTTGTGAAGTTTCTTGTTAATGGGAATTTTGTAAGTTACCTTAATTTCTCAGTGCTAGTGTAAATCAATACCCTTTTTTTACCCTCTCAGTTCACAGTGACCTGTTTTTGTGCTTGTCTTTTGAATGATTTTCAAAATTAGCCAAAATTCAAAAAGGTTGATTTAGGACAATTTTTTGACCATTTATAACAAACTGGCTGCACTTTTTTTCCTTTAAAATTTCAGAGCTGCCAAATACTTAACTATATACAAAAAGTAAACCTTTCTTCGAAAGTGAACATTTCACCCAAAGTCACCTTTAAAGTATGTTAAAGCCTTGTCAGTTTAAACTCCATACATCTTTTTTTCTGAGTGCACAGACAAACATCAGCTTTAAAGGGATAGTTCACCCAAAAATGAACATTTACTCACTTTTTACTCTCCCTCAAGTGTTTCCAAACCTTCTGTTGAACACAAAAGAAGATCATTTGAAGAAAGCTGAAAACCTGTAACCACTGACTTCCCTAGTAGGAAAAACAAATACTATGGAAGTCAATGCTTACAGGTTTTCAACATTTTTCTAGATAAATTCTTTTGTGTTCAACTGAAGAAAGAAACTAGGTTTGAAACAAGTAAAGGCTAAATAAATGATGACAAAATTTAAGTTTTTGGGTGAACTTGTTCATGCACAAAGAAACCCCAAAGAAAATACTCCACATACAGTAATAATCTCCTTTAATCTTTTTTTTCCCCGCAGTGGGTTACTCCTGGACTCCTTTATTGAAGGATGGCAGAATACAGTCCTCAGATCTGCATCTCCCTGTTTCTGCCAATCTGCTCGCTGGTTACTTGTGTGACAAAAACCAAGACATAAAAAAGGTGAAACCTTCCCTTTCAAGAAAAAGAAACAATTTTTCATCCTCTTTTTTTCATTCTATTTACTCAAGAATTGTTTGGCAAGATTTGGAATTGCTTATGAACAAAAAAATGAAGTAAAAGTTAGAACTTTGTTTATTTGTGTATTGATTTATTCTGATAATGAGAACTTGAATTGTAAAAGACAACATATTTTTAATTTGTTTATGTTATTACAAAAATACCATATAAAAGAAAAAGTGGCCTCAATGTAAAGCAAAGTTTTGCCATTTCATCAATGACATCAAATTATATGTAAATCTTTTAGAATAATCACAAAACAAAAATGTATTATTTTATTTATTTACTGATCATTTAACTTTCTGGACTTATTGATCTGATTTGGTCAATTTTTGTTTGTGTGTGTGTTTTTTCCTTCAGGTTTTTCCATACATCAAATGGGTGGATAATGCCAAACCTTTATTCAAAGTGCGGGCTTATGTAGCATCAACAATTCACACTCAGGTATCACTCAATCTAAGGACTGTTTAGCTGGTTGTCATTGTACTGAACAGAGAAGAATCATGTATAATGTAAAATAAGAGCATTAAAGCTTGTAACTTTCACCTCCTCCAGGATTTGCACCTCGACAATTTCTTCCAGCACTGTCAGCTGATGAGATCAACATCACAGGGCAATCTTGCTGAACTCATCAAATACCTAAAGGTCTGAATTACACATCTGTCAATCAGGGATGATGCAGATATCCTCACTTAATTTGCGTCATGCTCAATATTGTTTGCATTTGAAGATATACAGTCAGAATTATTAGCCCCCCTGTTTAGTTTTTTCCCCAATTTCTGTTTAACGGAGTGAAGATTTTTCAACACATTTCTAATCATAATAGTTTTAATAACTCATCTCTAATAACTGATTATTTTATCTTTGTCATGATGACAGTAAATAATATTTTATTAGATATTTTTCAAGACACTTCTATACAGCTTAAAGTGACATTTAAAGGCTTAACTAGGTTAATTAGGTTAACTAGGCAGGTTAGGGTAATTAGGCAAGTTATTTTATAACGATGGTTTGTTCTATAGGCTATCGAAAAAATATCTAGCTTAAAGGGGCTAATAATTTTGACCTTTAAATGGTTCTCAAAAAATTTAATCAGTAATATATATTATAATAAATATTTTCAGACATACTGTGAAAATGTCCTTGCTCTGTTAAACATAATTTGGGAAATATTTAAAAAAAGAAACAAAATTAAAAGGGGGGCTAATAATTCTGACTTTAACTGTATACAGTATTTCAAATTATTTTATTATGTGAAATATGTTGAACCTCATTATGTTTGGACCACATATTGGGAATAAGTGTACTGCTGTTTAAAAAAATTAATATGTAATATAAGATTTTTGCAAATATTTTTGAAAGATGGATTTATTAAAAAAAACAAACAATCAGGAAAGCTATAATATAGCCATTTTATTAAATTTGAATACAACATTTAACATAATGTACTTTCTAATTTAACCATTTGCTATTTGAATAAGTCTTAAAATATAATTTTTTATTCCTGTAATGCAAAGATGAATTTTAGAATTACTTTATTTAGGTAAACAAATGTAAATATGCTCATTAGGTGCTAAAAAAAGCATTTATTATCATAATCATTGTTGACAAGAGTTGCAACTGATTTTTAATATAAACTGTGACACATTTGTTCATAAAGCTTGATTAATAGTTAATAGAAAGCAGAAAAACATTTATTATTATTATTAATTGTTATAGTTTATGTGACCTTTGATATTAAAATGTACTGTATCTTCTCTGAAAAAAAAGTATTAAATTCATTTTAGAAAAATAATACTCTCTCCAAAGGTAGTCAGTGCGTTTCATAGTGTTTTGTATTTTATTTCTTTTGTCTCCAAGTGCCTGCATGCGGTCGAGACTCAGGTCGTCATCAAGTTTCTGCCTACAGTGCTCGTTCAACTCTTTGAAGTCCTCAATATGGCAAGCAAAGAGGGTCAAGATGTTGCCGTCAACTCCACACGGTGATATTACTACTTAATCCGTTACATGTTACAATTTTGCATGCAAACTGCTCTATTAATTCGTTAAAAAGGGACGTAAGGGATGCAGTTTCTGCCTTATAAACACTACTGCCACCTAGTGGACTTACACAAATTAAGCACATTTTCAACATTTGCAAAACGCCCCAATACACTTACTCCACACTTACATATAAAGTTACATATTCTTAAGATTATTCTTATGTTTTTACAGTATTATAAGAGATTCTACTTTAAAATAATTCTTACATACCTCACCTTTAAGGTTTTGGACATACATTTTTTTTTCTATCATTTTTTATTTGTTGTGTTTTTAGGAAATGATGTAAAGGATCGAAATGTTTCCTCATATTGACATTACTGATGTGTTTTTTTTTCTCACAGTGTAATCATTCACATTGTGTCTCAGTGTCATGAGGAGGGTCTGGAGCATTACCTGCGCTCTTTTTTGAAGGTACGACATGCCTATTAAACCTCAAGTTTCCATGTTTTTCTTTACACGTATTACACTTGACCAAAATAAAAGCCAATTTTTTGGCTATTTTTTATTTCTTTGGTGCAAAAAGTGCATCAGCAACAAATTGCAGTGTCATTATATGTTGTTGTTCACATGCTTTAATGTATTTCATGATGTTTAAGTAATTATGAGGTATCAATTTCAAATTTTTTTTCTAATTCATTTGGTGACAAAACTGAATTTGTTAAACATTAAATTACTGTGTCATTTGCTATAGGTTTGTTCTTTATTTCTATACAGTGCTCAGCATACAGTATATAAGAACACCCCTCACAAATCTATATTTTAAACACATTTTATCTATAGGATGCTGTACAATATTGTATTTGTACAGATACATAAGATTAGTCAGTACTGAAGCCAAAATTGAAGGTAATCTAACTAAATAACTTATGATAATGGTCCAAAAGTTAGTACACCCAAATTTATATGTTAAATTTTGGAAAGCACTAGGAAAAATAGGGGAATAAATAATAAATAAAAATATTGAAAAAGATGAAAAATCAAGAGAAACAAAAAAATATATAATATTTAGTTCAAATTTTGTAGTTTGTAAATTTATTGAAATTAATTTTTTTATTAATACAGTACATATATTAGTATTATTTATTTCTAAAGATGTTGGTGATTATTTGTGTTTAATAAACCTGTTTTGTTCAAACGCGTAAATATATTACCAATATTTACTGAGAAATGGTTGAAAGTATTCATTTTCAAAATTTATGCTGAGCACAGTTGTGTTGTTATGTGCAAAGTTATGTGTTTAATTGAGGCAGATGTTTATTTTTTATTATTAAATAAGAATTAATGAATGGAACTGGAGTCACAATTGTCACATTAATTCTTGATGCTCAACAACAACAAAAACTTATGTAATTTTGCATGCAACTGAACTAACTTGAAGAGCAGTATATTTAAACAGCATCCTAAAAGCTTTTTAAATGTTTCATAAAAGTTCACAACT
Source organism: Danio kyathit (assembly GCA_903798195.1). NCBI lineage: Eukaryota > Metazoa > Chordata > Actinopteri > Cypriniformes > Danionidae > Danio > Danio kyathit. The sequence continues at coordinate 23,472,205 of LR812525.1, read as the reverse complement.
TTAGATGGAAACTAATTTTCTTCACTGATACAGCGTTGCTAGATTTTGTTAAAAGTGTTTTTAAAACCTTGGATGAATCTTTCCTAACAAAAGCAACATTTCCTTTGCAGTATGTGTTTCGTATCAACAACGCAACTTCCGAAAACTCCGTGACGACACATGAAGTTTTGGCTACGGCTGTGACCGTCATCCTCAAACAAACCGCAGATATCAACACCTGCAACAAACTCCTCAAGGTGACCAAAATATGCGCTACACTCTATCTATGCACAGCAGATGGCGCTGTTGGGCTATTTTCTGCTCTCCTGAGTCACTTCAGGTTTAACATCTGAGTAAATTACATGGAATTGGTGGGAGGTGGTTTCCAAGGAACGATCATCATCATCATCATTCATACACAAGAACCAGTTTACTTTATTTATTATCTTTAGTACTCTGTATATTTCATTTATCATTCCCACTTTCTCTCACATGGTCTTGGCATTTTAATATAGTGTAATCACAAGGAGATTTCTGGAGATTTTGTTGCTTTTTAGTAGTGAATTTTAGGGAAGTTGGTGTTACACATTATGGTTACTGAGTACTGATTTGACTGTTCCTGGTTTCAGAGATTTTAATATAGTGTGGTTGAATTACTGTATTGTTTTTGTACTGAATTTTGCTCAAATTTTGTTTTAGTTGTGGCCATGGCAGAATATATTTACATATTGTTTGGAGTGATTTTCATTTCAGTGATGATATTTGGTAAACCTTAATATAATGATTAATTTGGGATATTATATCAATATCACTAAAATTGTTAGGGCTATATTTATTTAAAGAAATAGTTTTTTCAGCAAGGATGCAATTAGTTGATCATATGTGTAAGTATTTAACAGTTACACAAAATCACATTTCATATAATTAATATCTAAACAAATAGAATAAGCACTGTGTTTGATGTTTATATTATGCAAATATTAGGATATTTATTACTCTACTAATCTACTAAAGCATTGTTTTATTATAGTACTATTTTATTAAATGACTATTTTGACAGTTGATTTTGATATTTCACAGTATGTCTGAATAATATTTTTTCTTCTGGAGAAAGTCTTGTTTTATTTCGGCTAGAATAAAAGCAGTTTTTAATTTTTTAAAAGCCATTGTAAGGACAAAATTATTAGCCCCTTTAAGCTGTATTTTCTTTTTGATAGTCTACAAAGTCAAATATCATTTACTGTCATCATGGCAAAGATAAAATAAATCAGTCATTAGAGATGAGTTATTAAAAATTTTTTGTTTAGAAATGTTGAAAAAATCTTCTCTCTGTTAAACAGAAATTGGGGGAAAAAAATAAACAGGGGGCTAATAATTAAACTTAAAGATAAGAATGTTAGATGTAATCTTAATTTTTTAAACTTAGTATTCATATGTTATTCATATAAAATATATTATTGTTAATTAATTAATTATTATTATAATATTCATTCATATAATATTCATATATAATATTCATCCTGAAAAAAAACTATCACAGCCTCCACTTATAAAAGGGGTGTCACACTCAGTTCCTGGAGGGCCGTAGCCCTGCACAGTTTAGTTCCAACCCTGTTCCAACACACTTACCTGTAGGTTTCAAGCAAGCCAGAAGGACTCAATTAGTTTGATCAGGTGTGTTTAATTAGGGTTGGAACTAAACTGTGCAGAGCTGCAGCCCTCCAGGAACTGAGTTTGACACCTGTGACGTATATTGAACACCAACCATGTTTTCCACACTTATAATAATATATTTTGACCCTTTTTACGCTGAACGACTGCTAACAAACGACATGCACTACATAGGATTATTAACATTATTTTACCAAAAGTTTATTTATTTTTCAAAAAAGTTATTAAAACATTAAAATAAGATGCTTTACCTGCTTTGAATTAAAAACAAATGTTTCTAAAATCACTTTTGTAAATTTTGTAAAAATGTTCCCATAAACGGTTTCAAATTGTATTAATATTCCATAACATTTTCTTTTTTATCAAATGGGGATCATTAAAGACATTAAGATCATTATTCACTGTAAAAATTCAAAACTTTGGTGGTTAAAATATGCATTACAACATTCTTCATTGCCACTGTGCTAAATAATCTTCCCCTCTCTTTCCTGTATTACAGTATTCCTGGTTCTTCTTTGAGACCATGGCCAGGTCAATGGCTCAATACCTCCAGGATGGCAACAGAATGAAAGTAAGTCTTATATTTGGTGATATAAAGCTTATTTTTAGAATAATATTAGCATTTGTTATCAGTTTATCTTCCACTTCCTTTTCTTCATCATCATTATCATCAGCAAAAAAAAGAATAAATAAAAAAACACAAAGTAGCTGGTGTAAATGTCCCTCAGCTGCCAAGATTTTATTTATTTATTTATCTTTTGGCATTTGACCATAGAATGCGGTTTGACTTCCTCATTCTTCATAAAGTGAATGATCAAAGGTAAAAAAAATAAAAAACACCCTTGTAAACACCGAACACTGAAGCGTCACTCTACTGTTGACACAGGGTCCCCTTTTGCATGTGTGCTGTGTGTTTACCAGCTTCAGCTTTCCTTCAGCCCCTTTCAAACATGTTCAGACATATTAAAACATGCCACCGGTCCTATTTGCATAACAGAAACCATGTCTTAGTCATGTTGTTTAGGAGTCGGTGTGTGTCTGATGTTCAAACATGCCCTCACCTCAGTCAATTATCATCACAAGCCTAAAATTAGTTTGTGTTTTGGCGTAGACTGTCATGTTGAAAGCTGAAATTTAATCGTACGTTGCATACAATAGAGCTGAAATTAATTTCCTGTAGCTAGTGAAACTATGCTATCTTAAAGGCATTGATATGTGATGGCTAATAAAGTGAACCTGCGTGATCTACAGATGCCACGAGCACAGAGGTTTCCGGAATCGTTCCAGCAGGCGCTGCAGTGTCTGCTGTTGTCCATAATGCCGCACATCACCATCCGCTATGTGGAGATTCCAGAGGAGGCTCGCTGTGTCAACTTCAGCCTGGCCTGCTTCATTAAGGTCAGGCCTTACACTGGATTTTAAGACCGAGCCTAACATTCTCTAATGCTACAGTTAGGGGTTTTCCCACTGTGTGCTTTTAGGTTGTCATTCTAAACATCACTTCAACTATTGGTTAATGAACTGTTTACATGTAACAAATAAACCTACTTATAGTGCCACTTTTGCTGTGTTAAAGGGATAGTTTGCCCCATAAAATGAGTATTTGCTATGGATAGGGGCTTTTTGCACCTCAGGAAATCATTTAATCATTAAAAAACGTATCATTTGAGTTAGGTCTGCACACAATATCATCATCGAAATCACAATGTGTGCATCTGCGATAGTCGCATCGCAAGATCGGCAATGTTGAGGCTGAATTATAGTTGATCAGGAGCAACAGAACACATGTGGTTTTTGGAGTCACTGCCAAGTTTAACCATAAGAGTTAAAGTTTATCATTTGCATGGTTTCCGCTACATTCATTCTACCATGGCGGGGCGCCACGCCAAAATTCATCCTGCCACGGCTCCATTACAGCTTCTCACTTAAAACATTGTCGTTTTTTTAAATAGCGGGTTATAATCGCATCCAAACGTATTAAAAGGTAAGTGAACTATAACAGCGCAAGGTTTTCTGTAACCGTAGCAGTGCTGTGCGTCATTTGTTTAACACTTTAAGGTGACATGCTGACTGACTGATGCGTGAGGCCAGCAAACACGACGTATAGCTTTCAGTTAGGATGAAAACAGTTTCCATAATTATACTTTATTTATAGATGAAGGTCTATGGCTCTGCATACAACAAACAAAGACTTTATCTTGCTGGAGTGTATAGCCGTTTCACTTTACCTCAGGACGCATTAATGCCGCTCTGTAGGTCTATTGGAGACATTCATAAATATTCCTTGCAAATCTAATAAAGGTTGGAGACAAATTCACTACGTAAACGCTCTAAATTGCACTTGAGCAGTGTATATTTGAGGGCGTGCAAGAAGTTTTGTGCACAACCAGAGGAAATCCTAGCGCAAGCATAAAGATCTGCATGCTCGTATTACACAAATCCGATCTGTAGTACTGCGTCACTTTTAGTACTGCGTCACATTTGTCATTGAAATAACGCCAAAGGTAGTTGGTAGATCAAAAGGCCTGCCGCCACAGCTGGAAAAAATCCTAGAGGAAACACTGATTTGCATGTGTTTTTAAGGCCTTTGGGCACAAAAAAGTATGTTTGGAGGTGTAACAAAGATTAATAGTATTCAATTATTTATCAAATTTATGCAAAAATATGTTTTTCTTACTTAGAATTTCTGTCTTGTTTCTAGTCCAAATACCTACATTTCAAGGTGAAAATAAGATTATTTTAATTACCCCATTGGTAGATAATTTAGCTTGTTTAGCTTCCTAATTTTGACTTATTTCTTCTGAAGGCGAAAACAAAACAACAATTACTTTATCTACAAGAATATTTACATATTTGGTCTAGAAGCGAGACTTTTTTTGCACTGTATGCATACTGTATGCTTGTCAAATGATGTATACATTTTGTCAAACTTTATACACATCACAATATTTACCGAAGAAAAATAAAATATCGCAATATCAGATTTTTCCAAGATCGTGCAGCTCTAATTTGAGTTAGAATTTATAATGAATTAGTAAGAAATGAATTCTTTAAGCATTGATGCATTAAATTGAACAAAAAGCACTAATATATTTATGAATAGTTCTATTTCAAATAAATGCTGTTTTTTAAACGTTCTCTTCATCAAAGTATCCTGATAAAGATCCACTTTGCACAAAACTTAGCATGTAGAAAAAAAATGTGAAACCTCACTCTTTAAATTAAACTGTAATTTAACACTGAAAATGTATCAGCATGAGCTCAACCAAAAAGAGTTTGAAAATATCAGCAAAAATCTAATATTGTGCATACTGTATATTTAACATGATCTTAAAAAAAAGAAAAAAAGGGGGAAGTCCTTTTCATTTCTAAAGTGTTCAAGTTTTTTTTATTATAACCCTTTTGTTGATTTTTTTGTTTGTTTAATATCTAACTATTTAAATAACTATATTGTGAAATACAGTGCTTAGCATAAATAAGTACAGCCACTTTTGTAAATAATATTCAATATATATATAATTATCCATTTCTCAGTGAAAATAACCAATCAATTGCCAATCAATTTTGGTGCATTTAAACAAAACAATTTTATTAAACAATTATACCCATTAATATATAGCAAGATAATACATTTAAATTCAAACTAGTTATTGCAAACTACAGAATTTTAACTAAATTTAATATTTCTTATGTTTTTTTTAAATTAACGTATTAATTTAGGTTTACAAATTTTGGACTGATCTTATTTTTTTGCTAGATTAGTTCCTGTTTTGGCTTCAGTACTGACTAATCTTAATTTATATACACAAATATATTATTGTAAAGCATCCTATACAAAATATAAACTTAAAGAAGAGATCTGTGAGGGGTGTACTCATTTATGCTGAGCAATGTGAAATGAAATTATTACACACACCATTAAATAGAATTTTGGTCATTCCACCAAAATCTAGTGTACAGTTAGGACCCAGCTGGATCATTGGCTGCACAGACTTTTACACAGATGTTTGTAATGAATTGTGTGCTGTGACACATTGCCCTGGTCACCACTGTTGTATCTGCTGGTGATTTGTTGCACTGTGGACCTGCAGTTGCTGTGATCAACGCTAAACAATCTATTTGTTGTCTACTTGCATTTCATTGTTTGGCCATCTCTGCACCACTTTTGATATATTCTATGAACAATGAACAACCCAATAGTTTAGAGATGGTGGTCCATCTACACAGTTTGCCTTTTTAATCAAACTCTGATAAATCTGCAGTTTTTTTTTCCATTCTAACAATGAAATCCTGCTCTACGAGAGAATATACTGCCCTGTAAATGCCACAAGTGAAACAGTTTGGTTGTCAGACGCACTCATTGCTACTGTATAGGCTGGGAATTAGCATAATGTTATGCCTATTCTGTTTATGTTCTGGAAAATCAAATTTTACCCCCTGTGTTTTTGCATAAGTCAAATTGACTGATTGCAGAATCACTGATTTGAAAATCTAATCATGATCTCTGATTGATCAGTGATACGCCTTAGCCGTGAAAGCATCTTGTGTGGTTTGTGCCACTCAAAGTCTCGCATGACAGAAGGGCAGAATATTTAGTGGAACGCTGGGCACCGCCCTTGTTTTCTGCCTCATTGACAATGAAATGGAAACTCATAGTTTACCATGTCCATGTACGTGTAAAATGTCTACTGCACTTGAATGCATCACTGGAATCCAGTTTGGATTCAAGACACATTTCAATTGTTTACCTTTCATTATCTTATGCATTTAGTTTTTATTAGAATTTGCTAATGAATGTCAGACTGATATCTGAAGTATTTAAACTCCTGATGAACTTTCACATTTAATCAGCTTTCAAATGCCATTCACATTAATAACCTCACTCAAATGATACGTGTGCAAATGAGGTTGATGATTCATATTTTTTTTACGGTAAAACAGTACTGATATTAACAATTCACCTTTTCCTGGAGCTAATAGTTGACCTATTAAATTGTGTTTCGGGCTTGTAAGTGGTTTTCAGTTATGTTTTTTTTTATTAAGGCATCCTTATCACAGCATAAATCAAGGAAAATGTAAATACTTACTATAAGGTTAGGGTTGGTTTAAGGGTTTAGTTCAGGGTTATTGTATAGCAATTATGCAAATGTGCATGTAATGGGTTGCAAGGACATCTGGAAATAAGGTGTTACTTGTATTTACAGTTTTCTGCTTTCAGTATTTGCTAGCAGTAATGAATCTTTAATTATGGATAATACATTAAAGTTAAAATGTTAGGAAAAAAAAGTGTTAAGTTGTTTTAAGTAATTTTTAGTGCATTTTTTGCTTTATCCTTTATGTACATTTATTGTAATATATTTGTAAATCATTTTATTTTAATTTATTGTAATATTATTAGTTAGTTAGTATTATTATTAGTTTTATTTTTGTCATATTTAATTATTTTATTTATTTTTTTGACTAAATTAACTTGGTCTTTTTTGTCATCTTTATTTTTTATTTTATAATTTTATTTTTGTTTTAAGTTTTGTATTTTATATTATTTGACATATTTATTTTAAATATTCATTTTCTTTTCGGCTTAGTCCCTTTATTAATCCGGGGTCACCACAGTGGAATGAACCGCCAACTTATCCAGCATATTTTTTACGCAGCGAATGCCCTTCCAGCTGCAACCCATCTCTGGGGAACACACATACTGTACACTCTCATTCACACACACACACACTAAGGAGAATTTTAGCGTACCCAATTCACCTCTACCACATCTCTTTGGACTTTGGGAAACTGGAGCACCCGGAGGAAACCCACGCGAACGCAGGGAGAACATGCAAACTCCACACAGAAATGCCAACTGACCCAGCCGAGGCTCGAACCAGCGACCTTCTTGCTGTGAGGCGACAGCACTACCTACTGCGCCACCGCATCGCCTTTAATTTATTCTATTTTATAATTTTATTTTTGTTTAAATATTTGTATTTTATATTATTTGACATTTTTATTTGATTTTTGTATTTTATTTATTTAAAAAAAATGTTTATTTTAATTGACCTATGTACTTTCATGCAATTCCATGGCATTATGTTGTTCTGACTGAAACTTTCCCCCATACACAGCGCTGCCTGACGTTTATGAACCGAGGATTTGCCTTCAGCTTGATAAATGACTACATGTGTGGCTTCAGCCTGAAAGATCCAAAGGTAGGCTAAATGTACTACATCAATGCTGCTTACATTCACTCAACAATCTACAAATACTGCCTGTACAATAAAAGTCTATTATTAGTGTCACAGCAACCTTATAACTAACATCAGTTTCATGACCAATTAACACTTGACAGTTTAATTCTGCAACACAATTCAGTGAATTTACATTTGCCCACACAACTCATACTGAAACCATGTCAAATTACATTGATGCAGTAACTCTACTGTATATTATCCATTCAGAACTACTGTTTGCTTGGGCTTCAGGCCACTTTTACATGCCTAGGAAGGGTTTTTCCTGTTCTGATCTGAAGAGATTGACTTCTCTGTGAGGGCTGAATGATGGGTGTGATTCTTTTTTTTTTTTTGGAGGAATATCTTCTCTGCGCTCATCTTCAGTGTTGTTGATATCTGAGAGGGTGGTTCTGCTGTTGTACAATATCTCATCATAACATCGTGGGTGACTCAATTTCACTTCTGTCTAGCCTGACTGTCCTTGGAATACACATTGGATGCATTGATAAGCCATAAATTATGTGATTGTAATATCTAAACTATATCTGATAAGATTTAGGAAAAAGAGTGAATGTTAAACTCTAAAAACACCAATTCCATAGATTAAAATTAGTACCTTTATTTCATTTCATGCATTTATTCTTTTATATGTTTTATAAATTTTAGCACATGGTGCCCTTTTAATGAAATATAGGGCATACAATGCAATGATTATGGTTATTAATGTAAAGAAATCTCAGTAATGCACACAATATAACATTTATATTTTGAGATTCTTTTTAGTGTTGGTTGAAATTGTGTATTAAACGATGTATGCTTACAGATATGGCTACTGAGAATGTGCGAGTGATCTAAAATGGTGTCGCACCTTACTGCAGTAATGCACGACAAAGCACAACATGGTCTAACACAAGAAAGATATAACCAGCAGGGGGCAGTTATGTAACATAGTGAACATACTGAACTGATATACTGTAGCAGCCAGAGGCATGTGAGCAGAAGCAGAGAGGTGTGACGCTCCGCTAAGCATTCCTTCATAGTCTTGCGAACTGACCAAAGCAAGCGCTCCGTAACATTTCGCTCACGCTCGCCGGTAAACAAATACAGCTCAAATCCGTGCTGACATAAAATTTCTCTAGTAGGCTAACTCTATTTTTTTTTTTGTAGCTAAAAAAATCTTAAATAACTGGCTAAAATTAAAGCACGTTGATAAAATAAGTTTCTGTTTCAAAGCGGCATTCTTTCTTGTGCTTTTTTTCTTTCAGAACAATTTTTTAAATAATATTTGAATAGGACTAAGTGATCAACTGTGTATTTTATAGCCCATTTATTTAGAAAGCTGCGTGTGTTATCTTATACTATAGTTTAACTGACTGTTAGCCTATTTTAAACTATGGAGCTCTGAGCATAATTCGAATTACAAATTTGCTCCCACGACCACGTCTTATTAATGCATATCCTTGTTCTAATTAATGTTATACTTTAATAATTATATATGAAATCAATAATTCGTTCCTCGATTAGTCCTACTAAAACCCTCAAATGAAAGAATTAACTTATAAATGAATTCATGGCATTTAAGCCTTAAGAAGAAAAACACATACGACATTCAAATGGAATAGATTCTAAAGTTAGTTTTAATTGAAGTCATAATATGTAGCTTAAAGAACTATTCTAAATTTGTGCCCGCTATTTGATGGAAGAAAAAAAAAACTTATTATTGGAAAAAAATCCACTGTATTTACATTTATATTAGTTCACAATAGGCAGGGCTCTGAGGTTTTATCAAACGTTTGGAGTGAGATTACATGTTAGACTGTAAAAAGTTACTTTTAGTTTCTTTACCTAAAAGTGAGTAAATCCATTGAAACTTGGATTTGTTAAATTGGCTTAGCACAGTTTTATACTCATGCAATTATATAGTTAATTTATTTAATTTTAAAGGTGCTATATGTACGTTTTTGACTCTTCTAAAGCATAAAAATACCATAATATGTTTGCTGATATTTAAGAAACATGCTAAGTGAACATTTTTGTTTAACTGAAAAACAATGCTAAAGTCAGCTTTGAAAATGTGCTTTTCACGCCAGAACGTCCGTCTTTGTTTTGGTCTCTTTTACCCGCCCAATGCCAGTGGACAGTAGCAGACTCAGAATTGAGACGCAGATTCAGAGTTCCACATGAGGTTATTAATTAGCAAATAATATAAATTTTACGAACGTAAATATTAGGTGAGCAGGTTATACATGACCCTGTGTCCTAACAACATGCTACGTGACAAGATTTGCAGTGATAACCAATTTAGCTGTTTGCAATAGATGAAACGCGACAGAAATTTAAATACAGCCATTCAGAAGCACAGAATAGTGCACTTACTGCACTAAGCAAAACGCTAAGGTTTATAATCTAAACAATACATATTAAACCTCTTTAACATTATTAAATGTAGATGCTGAATCACTGATATGTGTTGGCTTGCACTGAGTCACAGTTCTAAAGTTCAATTTCAAACGCTTTATTTTATTTTCAAGATCTGAGGTGAACTATCTGCTGCTGCTTTCAGTAGTATGGCAATAAATCTCATGTGAAATGGCATTCAAACTCGCATTGTTAGCATTTAACAATGAATAAAGCACATGAGGTGTACCTAAGGTGATCATTTTCAGTTTTCTGTTGTTCAGCTGCAAGAAATAAAAGCGGTTTCTAAAATATAAATTTCAGGTGTTGGTTAGATTATGGAAAATATTCCTTCTATCGTGTGCCGTTGCTTTTATTTAGAACACGACTTAAATCAGCCTTAAATCAGCCTTTAGACTTGAAAGTCAGGCGCACTGCTGTTGGTGTTATCAATCTGGCAACCTGTTGCTTCCGTGTGTTTTGAACCAGCAGTGCATTACCTAGTCCAATCTTACATACTGCACATTTAAGGCAACGGGTTTACTCACTTTTTTAAATAGAGTCAACTAATCACTTTTTACAGTATAGGAAAAGGAGCCCTCAAATATGTTTCAAATAAGTTCAATTTTACAAGTTGTTCATAACTGACAGGCACAAACAGAAATTAAAACATTTGGTAACTTTCCTGAAAGACAGAAAGAATAATTCTAAAATTAGTTTAATATTTTAAAAAATGCAGGTATCAAAATTAAAAATAAAGTTGACCCATTACATGTCTTAATAACTGAACAACAATGTTGAATGTATATACTGTACACATACTGTACAGAAGGATTGCCAAACATTTATGTCAAGATTTGTGTGTTTTTACTCTATATCCAGAAGGGCACTTAAACCTACTGTAAATGCACATTCAATCATGGGAATATGCTCCTAAATGTGTACATGGGGATCTAAATTGACATAAGATTGTATAAAAATAATTCTGCTTATGGAGAATCCTCACGATGATGGCAAACCAGGAGTGTGTGTGTGTGTGTGTGTGTGTGTGTGCACATGCAAGTAAATGTGGATGTGTGTGAGAGAGAGAGGGGGGGAGGGAGAAAGCATTTTCTATCTTTGATCACAGGAAAGTGATTTTATCCAGGAGTCGTAAAAAATAAAAATGAAGGCGTTACTGCATTCATTGAATCGCACGCTCATTCACATTCCCTAGTAGCAAACAAACATCCTTGCAGCAGGACCACATAATTTGCCCGGTAACAACAAATTCTAATTAACAGACTACACTGAAAAAATGATTCATTGGATTTACTAATGTTTTTAAGGTAAATGGTTGCAAACAATTTATTTGGGTTGCATTTCATAATGTTCAACTTTAATTTGTTTGTTTAAATTCAGCACATATAAATTGTTTGCAACCACTTACCTTAAAAATATTAGTAAATCCAATGAATCATCAATTTTTTCCAGTGCATTTACTGTGTATATCTTGAGAGAACATCCCTCCAAATTCAAACTCTACTTTTATTTGTCACACACACAGTACGATATACAGTGAAATTCTAATACAACCACCCATGACCTTAAAAAAATCTAAAATAATATCAGTAAGAATCTAAATTATGGAGTATAATAAGAAGCAAAAAGGCAGATCATTTTTGATATAGAAATAGAAGTTACAGCTATAAAAAATAAGACCAAATATTACACATTTCCCAGCAACGCAGTGGCGCAGTAGGTAGTGCTGTTGCCTCACAGCAAGAACGTCGCTGGGTCGCAGGTTCGAACCTCGGCTAGGCTGGGTCAGTTGGCGTTTCTGTGTGGAGTTTGCATGTTCTCCCTGCGTTCGCGTGGGTTTCCTTCGGGTGCTCCGGTTTCCCCCACAGTCCAAAGACATGCAGTACAGGTGAATTGGGTAAGCTAAATTGTCCGTGTGTGGATGTTCCCAGAGATGGGTTGCGGCTGGAAGGGCATCCGCTGCGTAAAATCGTGCTGGATAAGTTGGCGGTTCATTCCGCTGTGGCGACCCCGCAAGGGACAAAGCCGACAAGAAAATGAATGAATGATGATAACACATTTCCTGTAGCCAGTAGATTGAATATTTATTTACACTAGGGGTACCATGTTTCTATATGATGTATTTATATAAATGCCAAATGTGAAATGTCTCTGTGAGTGTATACTACAAATTAACTTTCCCTACAAGGACAAATAAAAATAACTAGCTAACTAACTAACATTTAATATTTTAGATATGAAGAATATAGCAATAGTAGCATAGATATACTGTATATGCTAGATATCGCATACAGACCCTGAGCATGCGTCAATACCTGCCGCCACATTTGTGCAGTGCTTCCAGGACAAAAGTCATTCAACTGCACTATAGTCAAGACTAAAGCCAATCTGAAGAGTCTGGACTTTAGCGTTGTGTACGGGTGTAGTAAAGAGCAAACAAAGAAAACAAAGCTTAATGGCAGAACATTTCATAGGTAAGATTTCGTTTTTTACGATCTTGTATGTTACGAACTTTTGTGCTAAAGTATTGATGATAATAGTCTCTTACTGCACTGATCAGTAGTACCAATTTGACCTAAATAAATGAAATATGACAACAAGACGCTTTAATGCCAGAAACTTGTATTATTGTCGGCTAAGTGAAGTAACAGCTAGTTTTTGAAGTAACTTAAAAGGGTGCCTGATAACGTAACGGTGCCTGCGCCTCAATATGCATACTGTTCACTCTAAATCATTAAATATTACAAATTTAGATCATAAAGGTGGATGCAGGTAAATTGATGGTTCACACAAATCGTTCACAACGGAGATTCATTCACAAATGAATCGCTCCCTTTGTTAGAATGAGAAGTGAAAGCAGGATAGGGGGTGTGTTTCAGGACACGGATTAGATCAAATTTAACATTTCCATGCACACAAACACACGCTCTTTGTCAGCAATGCCCGTGCGATCACTTATCCATCGATGTAGAAAAGTGATGTAAAATTAAAATTTTCCTAATTTAAAAAAATATGTGCATATGGACCACCGGGTAAATTCTGGATGGCCACAGTCCTTCACTGCACATTCATTTCAAAGGAGCCCTACCCTGTACAAATATGGTGGCTCTAGTGACGCATTCCTTCCAATAGACAACAATAGCATAGGCGACATCTAATGTAAATATCTGAGTGTATATAGTACAAAATATTGAACACTTCTTAGCTAAACAAACAGACATAGAAGTGTTTGTAATAAAGTGTCTGGTGTATAGAGAGGAAAGAGTGTATCCTACAGGTGGTTTGCCCGGAACCTAATTTATTAAATTATCTCTTACATCTCAGCGTGAGAAACTGTGTGTGAACTGACTGAAATGCTTGTCTCACGGTGAATGTTTGAGCCCAGTTTTAAGTCATAGTTAATGTTTACTATTAGCTAATCATTTAATACTTTTTTGTTTATTATTTTTCATACTGTACTGAACACAGCTATGAAATTCACTTTTAGCATAGTGACTAACTAAACTTTGCTAAAAATGCTTGCATGATTTGCCACATTGCTAGCCCAATTCACTTGTTTGCTAGCATGTTTTTGCGTCTTGCTAGCATTATTTAGCTGATTGGCTAGCATGTTGTTTGCATGAGTTAGCACTTGAGTAGCATGAAATTGGCATTGGCTAATTGAATTGGCATGTTTCTAGCATGCTTTAGTACGCTGATGCTTCTATTTATCTTGACACCTTGCGAAGATATTTTAGCATGTTGTTAACATGATTTAACATGTTCCTAGCATGATGTAGCTGGTTACTAGTACATTTAACTACCATGTTTTCATCATGATTTATCATGCTGTTTACACAAACAACATACTAGCACTTTAATATTATGATTCTAACATGAACGCTGACATAATGTAGCATGATTTAACTCATTGCTAAGATTATCATAAAAATATCATTAATTAAATAAATTAAAATCACTTTCACTTTTTTAAATGAAAGTATATACTGTAGTAATAATAATGTAGTACCAAAGAAATTGTGGTATGATCATATCAGCCAGAATTTAAATAAGGGCCTGTCTAATTTGTATTTAACTGTCTCGTAGTAAAAACTCGTGTTGACTTTGAAATAAAGATGTTTGGCTTGTCAGAACTTGTGCAGATACGTCTCTGTGATAAATGAGTCTTATCTGTTGCTCTGAAGCCTATCTAGCTCTCTTAACCAACTTCTCCAACCGCTCATCAATGTTATGTCCAATACTTTCAGGTGCTTACAGAGATGAAGTTCGACTTCCTCATGACGGTCTGCAACCACGAGCACTACATTCCTCTGAATCTGCCCATGGCGTTCGGACGGACCAAACTGCAGCGGGTCCAGGGTACGTCTGCATACACTCTAACTGCGCCTGCCACCTTAGCCAATGCTTTCTTTTGCCCCCATCATGCCCACTCCATCCCAGTCTAACCACTGTAAGATTTTCTGCCATTTCTCACGCCATGTAACATGAAACCGACTATACAGAGATGTAAAAGTGTCACTAAATGAGGCGCGATAGCGTCTCACCGTTTATTTCCCCCTAATACACTGGATTTAACTATTTAATTTACTACACACTTATTAATGTCTGACAGCCCGCATTTCATCAGCATGGATCACTCCCATATTTCCCATGATCACTGTTCCTTAAATAAACTCAGTTCAGACAAAAGACCACAAGATTAATGTGCTACCATATACTCATGTATAGTTTTAATTATGTATATAAAGTATGTGTGTGTATATATATATATATATATATATATATAATATATATATATATATATATATATATATATATATATATATATATATATATATATATATATATATATATATATACACACAGTGTGATTCAAAAAGAATACCACAACTTTGAAAATCTGTATTTAATCAAAGAAACATGATGGAACCTTGGGTAATTAATCAATGTGAAGAGTACGTAACAAAGTTTTTTTTCAGTAGTAAACAAGTTTATAGATGTTCAATAAGACCCCCTCCAGACACTCGAGTGACATCAACCCAGAAGTTGTGGTATTCTTTTGAATCACCCTGTATGTATATATGTACAGATGTTACTACTTCAATTTGGTCCCTTTGCCGCCGTTCATACCGCTGGGGCGGCGGTATTTCGTGCGCCAGCAGTTTTTGACCGCTGGGTGGCGCTTTAACCACAGATTTTCAGCTTTGCCTTTTCACAATACTAGATAGACGGTTCTGTATGTGTACCTTATGTGATGTGATGTGTTCAATTAAAATATAATTTTGTTTTAGTTTTCTAGTAATAAACATGCTTTTACACTATACTGTCTGTTTTAGAAAAGATACATGGTGAGATGTATAGCCCTAGGCTGCAAAAAGCAAATATAAGAATTAGTTCTTTAGCCTTTATAGTGCCCTATTAAATTGCGTTGGGGTGAAAACAATGTTTCGATTTCTTTGACCATAATGGCAATGTTATTACCTCAAATCTTAAACATGTGCACATTTAAAAACCGCGGCACAGCACACACTACAAAATAATATTAAGATTATTGTGCCGGTGGAGCACTTCACCTTGTAATATATCTTATCAGTAGGCTGATTATTATTTATAACAGGCTTACAAATATTTGACCAATTGCCATTACATGTAAAACTCTCTCATGCACTCAGAACTAGTGGCAGTTATGAATTAAATAAACGGGTATACGCACGCAAAGTGAGCCGCATATTATCGTCTGTTCATTTTCTCTGTTCATTTCTCTTTCACACGCATGCTGAGAAAGAAAAAAAATCTGCTGGTTTAAAAAAGCGCATTATATCCACTAATCTATAATAATAACAATAATATTTAGCTAATATATCCATAACGGCGGGATGCGTGGTGCTTTGACTTGATATCTAGGTCAAAAGCAAAACTGTTACCTGTTGCACGGCAAAGGCTAGCCTATATTGTGGGAAAAATATAATTCACAACCTGAGGTGCGTTTCCCAAAACCATCGTTAGCCAACTAAGGTCGCAAGTTCCGTCGTTACAAACAGTTTGTTGATTTGACGTTTCCCAAAACGAACATTTCCAAACTGCGTCGCAAACTACACCTCCGGAGCTGTAAAAACAGAGTTCCTGGCTGTGTTTTATTCCCACTTACCCCCCTATGCCCTATTCGTTATGTTTAGAACATTCTAACATTTAAACTTGGAATGATTAAAAATATTTGAACAAAGCTGTAGGTGGCCTAGGTATTATTTAAAAGCGGACTTTACCTCACGTCGTCAAAGCTTGTGAAAACAAAAAAACAAAGCTTACTTAATGCTTTTAATTTATGGATTATTTAAGTATCTGTACATGACATGGGCCTGTTGGTTAGAACAATTCTGCAGGTTTGCATGTGTCAAATTGTAAAAGTATACTTTTCAAAAAATAAATAATCAATATCTTCATAATAATAATAATAATCATCATCATCAATAATATTATAAATATTATTATTAAAGTTATTATTATTATTATTATTATCCATTTTCAACCGAAATAGGATGTTATTAGATACGTTTTACAGAGTTATTACCGGAGAAATTCTGTTGCTGTCGGTTGAATAAATGAATATAATGATTGAAAATACATTGGCTAATGCATATACACATTTAATGTAGCTAAACAAGTAGGCTAATGTGTAATTTGTTTGCTTTGGTTGTCACCATTTTAATAGTTTCATGACGGTGCAATGGTGCGCTTCTGTTTGATCATGATTTGACATTCTTTTTCTGTCTCTCTCTCTCCATGAGGTCGGAGAATATGGGTGAAGCAGGGCAACTAACATTGTAAATACAGATTAATTAGCTATATTAAGATGTCGCTAACATTTAACACCAGGTGGAAAATAACTGTTTAGGCCCTATAAAATTTTTATTATCCTTATTAAATTCCTTGTGACTCATTTCGTATATTTTATATACTTTATTAAAATTTTTAAACAAAACATTTCCTTTCTATTGAAAACAAATGTATTTCCAATCTGCTATGTGGGGGAAAAAAAAGAACGTGTTCATCAGTCGCTGGATTCGAACCGGGTTCATGATCTATGGCCTCAAAACATGTTGCCAGGCATTTTACGAGCTACGCCACACCACCTACTCTCTTCTGGTGGGAAGTACTCAACTAGCTTATTCCAAGGAGGTGCGCTATTTGAGCAGCAGCACTTAAAATATAAAATAATAATAAAAAGGCCGCTTGCACGGCATCTGTGTGTAAAGACTATTACTTTATTTTTATATTACTATTATTATTCATTTATTCAAATTCTTTTTGGCTTAGTCCCTTTATTAATTTGTGGTCGCCACAGCGGAATGAACCGCCAACTTATCCAGCATATGTTTTACCAAGTGGATGCCCTTCCAGCTGCAATCCGTCACTGGGAAATATTATTTGTAGTAGTAGTAGCAGTATTATTAATAATATTATTATTGCTGTTAGGCTATTTTCTGTAGCAACCTTGTAATTCATTTCAGTGTTTTCGGGTTGTTGTTTTTTCGGTTAAAGCACAATAGGCCTTGCGCCATTAACACCTCAGACAGACAAGCATTTGGTTTGAGATGGGGGAAGGGGTATGTCTCCAGTTTTTTTCTAGGCTAGGTTACAAATATTTGACCAACTGCCACTACATGTAAAACACTCTCGTGCACTCAAAATAGGTTCCCTTTTGCTATTAATGGCGGTTATGAAATTAAATAAATATATCCGCAAGCGCTGTTAGCCGCATGTTCTCAGTTCATTCTCAGTTTATGGAAATATGTTTCTATGCACAGCAACTTGGCTCGTAGCATTCGCCAAAACTAATATATTTTTTTACGTCAAAAACACAAAACATAACTGAATGGCGTGTTGCCTGCTGAGCAGGAGCGACAGCAGAGAATTTCGCTTGGCCAAAATCATCTTAAATAGACCGTGGAGTTTGTGTAGCCGCACAAAGAGACTAACTTTAATTATGTTAGATTGTAGCAAGCTTTAAGCATGGCAAAGTTGCTTGAGTCTATACTGTATGATCTGTCCCGCGACATTTGAATCACATCCAGATAAATTAGTCTAAATCTGAGATAATCGAAAGCCACACTGCTTTAGAAAATAAATAACTTTAGATGTCGATACCACGCATTTTACACAACTACGAACACACATTTAACACATTTGGGATAATTATTTTACCAATGATGCAGCATGGGGAGATTGCTAAATTTGCAGTAACTGTAGCGATACCGAGAGAAAAAGTAAATAATATATCAATTAATATAAACAACTCGGGCGCGCACAATGAACCGCGAGTGACAGAAACAGAAATTAATTAAAATAATTTAGCCCACTTTGCAGCTTTCTTTTAAATATAACAGGCCTATATAAAATAGCAGACAGACTGTTTTGATGAGGTGTTTTCTTTTTTATAATCCGGATGTATTTCAATATAATTTTGATGAATTAGCTATAACTTTTGACTGCCTTTTCCTTTTTCATGCTGTCATGCCACATTATATTTCACACGCATATGCAAGGTGACTGAAATTGAAAATAAAACATAAAAGATACTGAGCCATTAACAGTTTAAAAAGTTAAAAAAAAACAATTATAATTTGGAGGAGAACTGTGACGTTTTGAAAACTGAACTGAAACTAAATGATTAAAAATAAACTTTCGGGATTTAGGCTAATTTATGTCCTGCGGCAAAATTACTTTTATTATAATTTTAGTGATCTGCTTAAGGTAGGTCAGTTTATTTTTATGCTTTTTATGAAGTAGCATTCAACTTAAGAGCTCTTTAGACCATGCGCCGGACGTTTCTCCATGTTTCGCTGTTAATGTCTTTAAGTAAATAATTATTTAGGCCTATTTAGGCGGTTATGAAATTAAATAAATGTTCATTCTCTGTCCATTTCTCTTTCACACGCATGCAGAGCGAACAGCCTGCATAAAGAAAAAAAATCTGCTTGTTTAAAAGAGCGCATTATATCCACGAATGTCTAATAATGATAATATTAAGCTAATATTATATCCATAATGCTGGGATGCGTTGTGCTTTGACTGGATATCTAGTTCAAAAGCAAAATTATTACCTGTTTACAACCCCATCATTTCTTTGTGCAAATTATATTGTTTTACACAAACACGCATTTAAAGTAAAATCCAATATTAGTTTTGGTAAGGGCTCGTTTTTATATAAACTATAAATGTCTTGCAGTGATGCGTATTTATGCCAGTCTATAAAAAGATAATATAGCTCGAAATACTTAAAAATTTTAGAGAAAGTATGTCAAGTTTGCACAACCAATGTTTGGTCTTATTAACCTGCAACCTATAATTAAACATCATGTAGCCTACTTTTTGATTACTTGACCTGCATGCGGATTAACCAGCACCCCTACACCCGTCGCAATGCTGCGCAAGGCGCGAAGCATTTGTTGTTTGCTAGTTTCAGCTCGACGCTTTTTCAGTTTATTCATGACAGTTTGCGTTTTTATAATGTTGTTATTAGCAGTATTATTTACTATTTGTAAATAATATTTGCCCACCTGTCAGGTTTTAGACAATATGGGGTGTAGCATGTGTGTTTGGAAATAACTCAGTTTTTGGACAACACTTTATTATTATTGTTCATTTATTCGTTTGCTGGAAATTAGAACTAAATTTAGAAATAGTTTTGAAACAACTCTTTGCGCTAAACAAACGAAAATAATTATGTATAGGCTAATGGATGTCTGTGCGTATAACACCGTTGCTTATTCATGAGAGTGAAAGTGAAAGTAAAAAATTAGGAGGCTCTTCTCTCATTCTCATGAGCAGCAATAAACAACACTTTAAAATATAAGCAGTTTTATTGTTATTTTCTAAACTACTAGTGTTTTGAATTTAATAAATGCATAATAATGGTGATAATAACTGTGAAACCATGATTATTCTTCAGACTATAATCGTACAACCAAAATCTATAATTGTTGCATCCCTAATTGTTACGCAGTTTAAAACATTACTGTGGTGGGAGCGCATATATTTTATTAATCTATTTGCTCTGAAACAATTAAAGGTTTTCTTTACTTAATATACAAAAATGAAATTTTATTATAGCTGATGAGCCTACAAAAGTTGATACTGTACGTAATTTGTGTAGTTGTATGTCTTTATGTTGAATTCATATGATAATATCCAAAATAATAAAAAGGCTGCTTGCGCGGCATCTGTGTGTAAAGATTATTATAAACTACTACAACTAAATGATTATGCAACACCCTTAACTTTACAAGAAAAACATATGGGCGATCATAAGCAACAAATCCTAGAAGGGTTTTTCTTTCTTTCTTTCTTTCTTTTTTTCTTTCTTTATCTTACTATTACTATTATTACTATTATTATTATTATTATTATTATTATTATTATTATCAGGCTATTTTCTGTAGCAACCCATGTAACCAATTCCGTGTTGTTATTATTATTATTATTATTATTATCTATTTTGCTGTGATGGATGTGCTGCGTTTGACTGGCAATAGTTTTTAGATTACTATATGTTTAAAAGCGAAATTGTGACATGTTGCACATGAGTACAATGTACGTAGAAAAATATAATGAATGCACTGAATGCAAGTGCGGTCTGCAGTTATCTTACTCGTTCCCGGTTCCGTGACGTTTTGAGGTTTTTCAAAACAAAATCGATATGGTAACAGTACTTAAGCTGTTAAAATAAGACTACAATATATTTTCTGGTGTTTAATTTTGCATGAGCAAACAGCAGTATACCCGAAATTACATAGTTTTAAAGATAATCATTCAGTCTACCTTCAGCGCATGTGAAAGGTTGCCTCTTAACAAACTGTTTGACTGTGTTTTTTTTCCGACTATATCTGCGAAAGTAAAACAACAAATTATACTTTAAAGGAGAACATTGATGTTCTGGAAAAAAAAAAAAAACTGAAATGAAACTAAATTATTAAAATTTCCTCAGGGCCAAAGCGGGTTGATTTTTTAAATATTAAAGATATAGATTAATAAAATAAATATTCAACAAAAGAGACATACATTTCATATTTCACCATGCATTTCATATGATAGGCTAAACTTTATCAAGCTGTCGATATCTCCTCGCGGTTGAAATTGTTCGATATCCGAAAAAAAGAACAAGTATCAGCGCGCAGTCTAGTTGCTTTTTAGATTTATTTTAGGCCTATATTCAGCTGACGCACGCACAGCCGAGAGAAAACGAAGGCTAAATAATATATTCTTTAACCTAAACGACTCAGAAAAACTTTGGCTATATAGCCTACTCGGAGAGGACGAAATGACATCTAAACTGGCTGCAAAATATATACACCGTTAGTAGTTAATCAACGCATTTGCCTTATTTAAAAAATCTACTCGTTTTAGTCCTGCAATTATGATAACTTTTAGAGATAATGTCTGTTTTTATCAACTTTTCTGTCACTTATTTCTCATTTGCTAATTATTTTATATATACATTATTAATTTGTTGATTTTAATATATTACAGGCTATTTTATATACATATCTAAAATCCTTTGGCATTCAAATTAGCTTTGAACTTGAAAAGAGAGAGAAGCAGACCTGTCAGTGTGTGCACATTGCTCCTGAATAGCATTTCTTTTTCATGTCAGTCTTTACTTTAACATATCAAAAAGAAAAGTGTCATAATAAATACAATTATTATTAAAAATGAAATTATGATTTGTTTATTGCATATACTGTAGCTAACTGTTTATGCGATGTGGGTAAATGGTGTTTCAATCCGGCTACCACCGCAAGTATACTTCAAACCTGCGAAAGCACTGTAATTGATACAGTTTTCTCCAATAAGGTGGTGTAATAAATACATTTCAATTTTTATTAAGTGTTGTTCACAATAAATAATAATAATAATAATAATAAACATTAGTTTAAAAAGTATTTTGTGACATGACGGTTTCAGTCGCGGTCCATGTGCGCGCTGCGTGTAATAAAGACAATGACAAGCCTTAAGGTTCATGTTGACTTTTTGTAAAGTATAGGCCACTATAGCATATAACAATTTTGTTGTTTACATATGATATTGCATTAATTTGAATACATGTTTTATAAGCTGTAAAATGAAAGCCTCAGTTTTCTGCGAAATTATTATTATGCAAACATCAAGAAAAACTTTGGATTTGTTTGATTCGTAAATTAGGCTACATAGGCTATTTAAAATTGTATATTATATAAGCCCTATACATAGCCTATTTGTTGAGTTTATGACACGGCTCCAGGCAGCACATGATCAGCATCAGCAACTTGTCTGTCAAACTGTGACCGAATATCCTTCTTTCTGTTAATATAGGCTTCTCTGAAACAGTGAATATTTCACTTTAATTTTATGTATGCTAGATTATTATTATATTTAACAAACCAACACAATCTCAAGGCAACTCGTGTTTGGTGCTGAAGCATACTATAGCGGACTTGTTTTAAAGCACTTCACCCCAAAGGTTATTTGTTATTATTTATTCCTTTAAATAATGTAGCCTGGTTGTCTTTTTAATGATTAGTGAAGGAATTATAATGCTATGTTTCATTGATTATCTTTATTTACAAGTAGTACAGTTTTTACAGCTAATGTGTAAGCTATTTCTGTCCGTTCGCATCCCGTCCCTTTGTGCCACCTGGCGGCATAGTCGCAAACTGCGGTCATACCTAAAAAACACGTGCTTTTTTTTTCAATGCGGCGGCGTTATATTGAACGGCGGTAATAGTCATTTTGAACTCTCACCTACTGTATATATATATTTATTTATTTATTAATTTTTCATCTTTAAAAAAATTGTATGTGTATATATATATATATATATATATATATATATATATATATATATATATATATATATATATATATATATATATATACATATACATACACACACATACATACATACATATAGGGCTGGGCGATTTTTTCGATTTTTTCGATTAATTCGAATTTACGTTTAAAGACGATTTTATTTTTTATAAAATCGAGAAATCGCGATTTTTTTAATAAAAATATTGAAGCTGCTTTTCCACTATCGTGCCAAACCGTTCTAAACTGTTAGACAACCGTGCTGAATTGCGCTGATTCTGTGTGTTGACGTCGCGGCTCTGTCCCGCAGCCGCCTGTCTCTCCCGCGTGAGCTGCGAGACGGGCGCGCGCGAGGAGAGGAGAGAAGGCTCGACAGGCGGAGGTGAGGTCCACTCCTTCATTCTAATCATCCACCCGCCCGCATATATTATTTTATCTGATATATATATCCGCACCCGATCGCCAGTTTAATAATTCTAATTCTTTGTTTTAAGCATGATGATAGGTGTAACTTTCTCCGCAATGTCCGGCGGCAGAGTAACAGCTCGTTAATTCATGCTCGAGCAAATTATGAGACGGACAAAAGTACTCGATGCATGCCCTTCTTTTACTTATTTCAGTGTTTTCAGTTTCACAGTGCAAAACAGCTCCCGGGTGGAATTACTGAAGTAAACATAAAACAAAACCGGATAAAACGTTCTCCCTCTAATTCACCGCACGTGCAGCACACAGCGAGAGCTCACATCACACAGCATGCGTGCGTGTCGAACTACACTACCCACAATGCCCCTCGCTATGGACTACAACTCCCGTAAAAGCAGTCCTAAAGCGGCCACACTATTTCCCCTCTCCTGCAACTTAGGTCACAGTGGATCGTTCGTTATTAACAGCAGATTCCGCTTTTACATATACAGGAAAAAGAGAACAAAAACGGCGTCCCTTCAGCCTAAACAGCAGCTATGTTGTGTGTACTAGGCGCTTTTCTTAACACTGTGCAAAAACAGAATAGCATCTACTGTGCCTGGATTCGGGCGATTCCGATACCGCAGAAAGTCAAATCTTTCTTTAATTTGGACTTTTGCTTGAATTACGGAGTGGCACAGTAGCTGTGCAAGGTACTGTATGCATTAAATCATAACCCATATATGCACCAATAAACAAGTAAAATGAATGAATAAATAAAATAAATTTGGATTCTTAAATGTCGGTAGTTTGTACTCAAAAAAAATATCAATACGTATCGACAAATGTTTTATAAAAATAGAGCAATTTTCAACATTTCAGCTATAGGCCATTATACGATTCAGTTAAATATAAGATAGACATTAAAATATAGATAGATATGTAATATAGATAGATGTATTAAATATAGACATAGACATTTAAATATAGATAGATACGGTAATCTTTAATATATACTGGGTGGTGTAGCTACGCACAAATATTTTCTAAAACGTCAAGCAGATATTTGTCTATAGCTCGTTAGTTATTTATGAAGACAAAAAATAATTCAAATAACAAAAATAAAACTATAAAATTACAAAGATAAAAAGAGCAGCATTTTGCTAA
Organism: Danio kyathit; assembly: GCA_903798195.1. Classification (NCBI taxonomy): domain Eukaryota; kingdom Metazoa; phylum Chordata; class Actinopteri; order Cypriniformes; family Danionidae; genus Danio; species Danio kyathit. Next base: position 23,447,504 of record LR812525.1, on the reverse strand, counting down.
ATATAGTCCTTTATATCCTGATATGCTATGTGTTGTTTCATTCGTTTTTTTAGATTTAACTTGATGCATTCATTATTTAATGTTTGAATACTGAAATCGTTTAAATGGTTATATTTTACCATCAAAAAGTAGTATATTTTATATCATTACCAACTTTTGATATAAAACCGCTGTAATTTTATTGATTGTTATGAAATAATTTAAGTGCTATATTTTTTATTAGTGAAAGTGCCCGCTCACTTTGACAAGGCCTGTCTAAATATATATTTCTGCCATGCCACTAATTCAGATAAACTATTGTTGCATTATCATTGTTTATTTTTCTGTTATGTACAGAGATTTGAAATATTTATTTCCCCTTCAATCCTTTTCAATCTTCACGTTACATTTTGGTCATTTTATCTCCAAATAAAATTTGCCCAAAGCTGCATAACATATGACCTCTACATAAATACGGGTGCTGTGACTTCTATTGTAGCTATGTTTAGCATCCCTATATGAGAGAGTGCCATAACCACGTTTAGTCACACGGTTGCTTTTCTTTCACAAGTGAGCATGAAAAAAACTAGTTTCGGCGTTTATTTAAATTTAAATGAACAAGGTAAGCTGGTAAGGTAGTTACACAGTAAAAAAAAAATTTATAAAAAAAATAAATAAAGAAATCGAAATCGTGAATCAATCAAACTTTATGAAAAAATCGAGATTTTTTTTTTTGCCATATCGCCCAGCCCTACATACATATATATATATATATATATATATATATATATATATATATATATATATATATATATATATATATTTTTTTTTTTTATATATATATATTTTATATATATACATACAAAGATGAGAGAGGAGGCGTTAAAGATGAATCCAAAGAATCTTGATGAACTCTGGGAGTCCTGCAAGAACACTTTCTTTGCCATTCCAGATGACTTTATTAATAATTTATTTGAGTCATTGCAGAGATGTATGGATGCAGTCCTCCAAGCTCATGGGAGTCACACACAATATTAATACTTTTTCCACTGCACTATGACTTTATATTCTATACTGTACATTATTTCTGTTAAATGACAAGACTTTTGTCTAAGCGAAGTCAGACCTTACTGTCCTAATTAAACAATTAATAATCAAGCCATGATCATATTTTATTTTGGTAAAATAAGTGTAATCTAGAGGCTTTTGCCTTTCATATAAGCCACTTCTGATACCAAATGATCAACTAGTAGTTTAGGTTATTATTAGTTGTTCCTAAACTTGCATAGGCAACAAGACTTTTGTCAGGTAGTGAACTCTAGTATGACAAATATAATGTTCATTAGTGAATAGTGTTTCATTCAAACACAGCCAAACATCCTCACAGCTTCACACCCCCACCACTGATGATGGCGATCCTGCATGATTGCTTCCTTTATTCATTATTTCAGATTTTATTTCGTATGCGGCGGAGTGTTTCGGTGTCGTAGGTAGGTTCCTACCGCTTTCCGTTGCCAGATAATCATCCTGATAACCCCACTAATTGCTTTTGCTGTGCTCCCGCATCACCCATAAATCACCATTTAACATCATTTGGGTTCACCTGGGGTTGAGGGTTTTGCTTTTCTGTTACCGAGCGTCTCATATTGGCTTTGCTCTGATGATTTTCAATGACTTTGTAATGCGAAACAAGATTGTTGGGATGCTTTCATGTTCTAGGACTGTAAAGGCCAATGTTTCTTGCTTACCTAGTTTGTTGTCGCTCTTACATCAGACTGTTTTAATGAAGTGTATCCTGTATTCGTCTTCACGTCCTTGTCCTTTCCAAGCTGTATAATACATTGTACATGCAGAAGGAGTGCGGAAACCTCTTGTGTGCACTTTTCATAATCTGATTCGTATTGGTATTATAGGAAATAGTGGGATTTTGGCTGCTCTGTTTTCAGTTTTGATGACTGGAAACTCAAATTTTGTGTTTTTAAAGCTTTTCATTTACTCACCTTCATGTTTTTCCAAAGCCAAATCACTTTTAGTAGCGCTTTACTTTATACAGTGTTTTTGATGCGTGTTATATGTACTGACTATTGTAGTAACAGTAAATTATGCATAATTTATTTCAATAATATTTAACCAAACCCTAATCCTCACATTAATGTTAATTAATATTAAAAGGACACTGTAAAATAAAGTGTAATCTTACTTTTATTTTTGGATCAAACAATAAATCTTCATTTAGTGTCATGCTTTAAATTAAGTAACAAATTCTATTGTTTAGAAAATAACTGATTTGAGGTCAGTTTTATGAAAAGGTATTTTAGGCCGCATTTATGTGATCAAAAATCTGAAATATTGTATTACTTAAGTAAATATTTGTACTGCATTTGAATATTACATAAGAAGAATAAGAATGTATATCAGCCAGGGATGCCGCTGTAGGGGAGTAAACTTAGGATGATTCTAAGGGCGTACTCACACTATGCTATCCGAACCGTGCCCAGGCCCATTTCCCGGATCATTTGAGAAGTGTGAGTGCTCTGAACCGGGCTCAGGCCAAGTTCACTTGGCCGGCCCTGGCCCAGTTGGAAGAGGTGGGCCAGTGTGAGTGCAAGCGTGCCTAAGCCCGAAACTGAAAGCGAGACAAGACTTTTAAGGGACTGTTTGATATGGATTAATTATTCATTCTTATTGTTCAATGAACGCAAACTGTCGTAGTTTATTAAAGACGCAAACCCCCCACTGCATGACAGCTGCACCTTCAGCAAACCTTCCAATTCCTGCAGCACGAGGACTTTGAGCGTCTAAAGTGGCTGATCTGTTCTGCGAAATAGTTGACTGCGTGTCACCGCATATCATATTAAACGATACAACTAAAGAAATCTCCACTGTGCTGAGCGAGAGCGCTAACTGAACAGCGCATCATCGATGACGTAAGCGTGCCCAGGCCCAAATGTAATGTGAGTGCGGGCCGTCGGGGGAGACGGGAGGGGGGACAAGCGTGCTTTGGCCCAGTTCAACGCAACTGTACATAGTGTGAGTACGCCCTAAGGGCCCACGCATTTTGTGGGCCCCTAGAGATAGTTTTATAAAAGCTTTTTATGAAGGTTCTTCTCAATCATCCATGAAAGGTTGCCAGAGGGCCCGTGGCGGCCAGCGGTGCTCCTGAAAACAGCACAAGCATATAAAAAAACACACAATTGTGCTCATGTACACATACAGTGATCAGTATAATTGAGTACAGCTCATTTTGAAAATGAATATTTTTTATCAATTTCTCAATGAATATGGGTAATATATATTGGTGCATTTGAACAAAACAGATTTATTAAACAAATATATTTATTAAAATAATGTTTTAGTCACAGAACATCTTTAGAAATGGAAATATAATACATTTAAATTCATGCAAAATATTGGAAAAAAATTACAAACTACAACATTTTAACAAAATTGTGTGTATTTATTGTTTCTCTTGATTTTTGCTTTTTTGAAAATTTTATTTTGTATTTTTCTATAACATATAAATTTGAATGCATTACTTTTTGAACCATTATTGTAAGTTATTTTGTTAGATAGGGGTGACGCAGTGGCGCAGTAGGTAGTTCTGTCGCCTCACAGCAAGAAGGTCGGTGGTTCAAGCCTCGGCTGGGTCAGTTGGCGTTTCTGTGTGGAGTTTGCATGTTCTCCCTGCGTTTGTGTGGGTTTCCTCCGGGTGCTCCGGTTTCCCCCACAGTCCACAGACATGCGGTACAGGTGAATTGGGAAAGCTAAATTGTCCATAGTGTATGAGTGTGAATGAGTGTGTGCGGGTGTTCCCCAGAGATGAGTTGCGGCTGGAAGGGCATCCGCTGCGTAAAAAACGTGCTGGATAAGTTGGTTTCCCTTTGCCGACCCCGGATTAATAAAGGGACTAAGCCGAAAAGAAAATGAATGAATGAATTTTGTTAGATAAGCTCCAGATTTGGCTTCAGTACAGACTAATCTAATGTATATGCACAAATATAATATTGTAAAGCTTCCTATTAAAAAGATTAATTTAAATGAGAGATTTGTGAGGGGTGTACTCATATCTGCTCAGCACAGTATATGTACACATCTATTTTTAAGTGTGTATGTATTTTTTTTTACTTGTTATACTGTGTATATAAATGCATTTGTGTGTCTTAAACGCTTGTGCTGTTATAAAGTGTAAAGATATATACATGTATACAATTTATATTCAATATATCCATCCATACATGCACATAAAATAAATTCATGAATAAATAAATATAAATAAATAATATTTGTTTATTTACAATTCATTTATTTAATAATAATATAATTATTTATTTACTTATTTATGTATTTAATACTATTTTCTAATTTTCCATGAAATATATCCGTTTTCTTTTTTTCTAAAAATAAAAATCATACAGGGACTCAAACCACCTTTAAAAGCTCTTTATTTTTATGCTCTTTATTATTCTTTATTTTTATTTTAAGTGATTTCCTATCATATTATATAGGTACATTTGTGTGTTTTTATATGCTTGTGCTGGTATACAATATTATTCTTGTTATGTACTATTCAAAATACAAATATTTTTTACATACAGTTGAAATCAGAATTATTGAACCCCCTTTGAATTTTTTTTTCTTTTTTAAATATTTCCCAAATGATGTTTAACAGAGCAAGGAAATTTTTACAGTATGTCTGATAATATTTTTTTCTTCTGGAGAAAGTCTTATTTGTTTTATTTCGGGTAGATTAAAAGCAGTTTTTAAATTTTTAAAAAACATTTTAAGGTCAATATTATTAGCCCCTTTAAGCTTTATTTTTTTCGATAGTCTACAGAACAAACCATCATTATACAATAACTTGCCTAATTACCCTAATCTGCCTAGTTAACCTAATTAACCTATTTAAGCCTTTAAATGTCACATTAAGCTGTATAGAAGTGTCTTGTAAAATATCTAGTAAAATATTATTTACTGTCATCATGGCAAAGATAAAATAAATCAGTTAATAGAAATGAGTTACTAAAACTATTATGATTAGAAATGTGTTGAAAAAACCTCTCCTTTAAGCAGAAATTAGGGACAAAATAATTCTGACTTCAACTGTATATATTGCTCAATATTTTTAGTTTTTCTGTTTTTTTGATCACATAAATGCAGCTCCTTAATCCATTTTTTTAACATTTATGAACCTCTTTACTGTCTGTTTTTTTTTGCATCCTTATTGAATATAAGTGTTTATTTTTTTCAACAACAACAAAAAAAGTTACTGACCCCAAACATTTAAATGGTTAGAAAACCACCTAAACTGAATCAGTTAACTGGTCTCTGAGTAGTCAAGTCCATTTGAAATAGACTTGCCTCAAAAGAACTGTGTTCACTGATTTACTTTTCAGCGCATGGCAATATATATATTATATATATATTATTATATTTATTTATTTATTTTTTATTTTATTTATTTATTAAATTTTTTATTTTTTTTTAATTCTGGCCTTGTATTTCAAGGAAAGCACATGAGAGCGAGTAAAAAAATGCAATTATTTCAATCCCTGTGCGAGAAACTTGTCGTCATTGTTCAAGAATAATCCTCAAAACAATTATTCAGAATCGCCCAACCTGTTTGCCCAACAAAAGCATTGCTGAGGCATCGAACACAAGGCTTTTCTGTCACTCTTTGCTTTCCGTTTCTGCCGCTGTCAGATGTCTGGAATGCAGTGAAGTCTGCTTTCACAACATTTCAGTTTAGTCAGCCATCAAATCCTAGACATGTTTTCATTCGAATGCTTTTCACTATCACAAATATCTTAAGGACTGTTACCTGTTTCTTCTGTATGTTAAGCATCATTTGCATATATGCATCTTTAAAACTATTGTGTCTTCAGGATGCATGGAAAAAAATGTTGCTTGTTTCTTCCTACTGAAAGGCCATACAGATTAAAAAGTGCATCATCACATAATAATTGTGAAATCAAATATTGTGAGTAGAAAGCAATCTCTGACCTTAAAGGACGTGTTTCAGATCAGAGTCTGGAGTACAGCTTGACTGAAGATTACTGCAAGAACCATTTTCTGGTGGGTTTGCTTCTGCGCGAGGTGGCCGATGGACTTCAGGCCTGCCCAGAGATCAGACAGCTGGCTGTGGCTGTGCTCAAAAACCTCATGATCAAACATGCCATGGATGACCGGTACAATGCCTTTAAGGTAAGGTATGGCATATTAAAAAACTTGTGGTGCAACGGTACAGATTGCTCATGATTTGGTTGGTATTACAGTCTTAGGCTCACTGTTTCATTGGTCCCTACCAATATCAAGAGCAAACCTATGCTTTTTTGCTTTTTTTGTTTGAAAGCAGAGTGTTGGTTCTTTATTTTGATATATAATATGGTCATATGTTAGCTGAAAATATTCTCAGGACTGTCAAATTTAGGTCAAACTCATAAAAAATGCTGGCACTGGCTGGCAACTTTAAAAAAAAAAAAATGCTGGTAATGAAAGAGTTAACTGCTCCTTCAGACAACAAAGCAGCGGTATGGCAGCATTTTTAGATTTAAAATGCAGGTTTAAAATGGTACTGATGCATACTGACACATATCTAAGATGTTATGCTGAAAAAAACATTCAACTCACTTCATTGACTTTCTATTGTGGAAGGCCGACTCTCTGTCATTTCTGACTTACTGTATAATAACTCAAGACACAACAATATCTGCAGGCCCGTAGCCAGCCTGGTGAAAGGGGTGGTTCTTTTTTCTCAAAAAGTGGACCTTTTTGCAGTTATACGCCTCAGTTTCTATTTAACTATTAGATTTAAATATTGCATTTAGTGACATTTTAAGCAGTACTTTTTTTTGCTGGATTAGCTAGTCAGATGTCATCATAACCACACTTTTTGATGTACTAAAAATATTTCCTAAAAATTTGCAATAAAGAAAAATTAAAACAAGACAAATTTTTAAAATACAAATTTATTACATCATATATCATTAGGAAAAAATAAGAATCTGTTAAAGTTTTAAAGTAAAAAAAATTTAGCCTACTGTTATTTATTAGACAAAAAACAAACTGGCCAGCACATTCAACTGTCCTCAGTCGCAATTTGGCCATTTCAATAAAAAATAATAATTAAAACATAATAACAATAATAATAATAATAATAAATAATAATGAATTCTTCAGAATTTTTCTAGCCTCTTTGGTAAATAAAAAAAGTACATTTGAAAATTCCTGGAAATCAACAGTAGCCAAAATATATTCAAATTAATTGAATATGGTCCGCGTCTGGTGCTTCACACCTTTTTATTGCTCATTTTTATTTCAGGAATAAGGTCCAAGAGTTAGAATAAAAGTTACCTGTAAAATGTTTTCTCTGTTTAAAAACAATACAGTAGTGAAAGGAGACTTCTCTTACATCAGATTATAGTGAACAACCGACAGAGGATTCCGTTTGGTCTTATGATGGCATAGCAGTCAACATAGGACAAATGAGCTCATGTATGGGACAAATTCTGGACCTTTGTCAGTGAGGGGTGGGTCTTCCGAACCACCTGAACCCCCCCCCCTGGCTACAGACCTGAAAAGTTAGAACACATGTTTTTAATAGAATTTTGGCTGTAAAAGCGCACCTACAGGTGTTTCAGGCGCAGGTCAGATTTTCTCCAGGTCATAATTTATTTTATTTATATTAATTTTGTCTAAAAAATGATTAGACCTGTCCAGTTTCATCTGGAATGCATCCCAGATCACCTTCTGAAGGGGTTTGAGCGATTGGATTTATATCCGATCAGAATAAAACGAATGAAGTGACCAAACAGCCTCAAAAACACAGACGTGATGGGATTAGTGCCTTTTGCTGTGAAGTGACATCTGACGGCTGAGGGCTCCGCTTGGCATTAAAGTCTTCGTCGGACAGTTATTAAAAAAAATAATAGCAAAAAAGGGAAAGGGATGTCATGTACTGGACAAGTCAATAAATATACAGGACATCCCGGCTAGTGCGGCCAGTTAACCTAGAACCTCATGGATAGGGACAGATTTTCATCTGTTAGGACGTAAGTAACTTTAGCCTTACCCTGTTGGGCAGTATTTATGTTCAATATTTTGCTATAATGACGCCGCTGCCTGCCTTTTCTGCCTCTCTTGCTCTTTTCGACCCATAGCATTACTCAGTATGGATGTCGCATCAAACATTCAAATGTTACCACTCAGTGGGTTATGTCACGTGACTTGCGTCACATTATTGTGGCTTTGAGGCTCCATGGGATTCGAATTACTGGCCATAGTTATTTAAAATTACACTTTATTACAATATATTTTAAATTTAAATATATTATATAATAAATATATTATATATTTATTTATTTTAATATTAATATTTTAAATTTATAATATAAAATTACATAAAATAATTAAAAGGACAAATTCTGGACCTTTTGGCCATGGGGGGTGGTTCGTAGCCCCCCCATACCCCCCCCCCCCCCTCCCCCCCACCCCGCCCCCCGGCTACGGGCATGATCAAAAAGCTTCTGTGCGACATGATGTATAGTAAACAACTTTAATAAACCCAGAACAAATTTTTTTTGTAATGAACTTTAAAAGTCAGCCTTTAAACTCAAAAATGTGGATATTGTGACGCATCAGCTAAAAGAATGGCTGAATTGGGGTATTCTCACACTCGGTATGTCTGTGTAAGGTGAACAATTGATCACTGGTCAGATCTCCTCCTCTCAGGTTTAGATGGGGTGGTCAAATAAGCATGGTTAAAAGTAATGAATGTATTCTGTTGCCTAATACGTTTAATTTCAGCATGTGTAACTGTAGTTCTGTAATATAACATGCTGCACCCTGCATTTGTGTGCTTAAATGCTCGTTTTTAATGGGATTGACAGCTCATGAAAACATAGTTCTGTGTTCATTAGACATTGTTTTATTTGTTGTTATTTGTCAGAAATGACAGAGAGGCAGCTTCTCACTGTACAAAGTCAGTGGGGCGGTTTGAATTGTTTTTCCTCTGGTGGGCATGACCTACAGTACAGAATATCATACGTTGCACTCTGTCTCGATGATATGAGACTGGCATTTTAAATCTGACAATCAGATTAGAGCAGTAGTTAAATCTAGCATTTTAAAATTAAGACAACTATCAAAAATAAAGCAATATATACCAAAATAACAGTTTAAGACCGTAATCCATGCTTTTGTGACCACTTGGTTAATTACTGTAATGCACTGTATGTGAGGAGTAGCAGGTCAGCTATTCCCCATTTGCAAATGGTGCAAAATGCTGCAGCATGCCTGTTAACCAGTACTCGCAAATATGACGACATTTCCCCTGTGTTAGCTTCGCTTCATTGGTTGCCGGTTTATTTTAGAATACAGTTTAAGATTCTTATATTTGTTTTTAAATCTCTAATATCTGGTCTTGCCCCACCTTATATCTCTGTGCTGATACACCCCTATAAGCCCACTCGTTCTCTCAGGTCAGCTGATCAGCTTCTTCTCATTGTGCCAAAAACAAAGCGTAAGCATAAATGGGCTCGTGCTTTCGCTGTGGTAGGTCCGGTTCTCGAATGTTTAATTACGTTCTAAGTAGGGGTGTGACGAGATCTCGAGTTATAAGATTTCGGGAGATTAATTGCGACAAGATTTTTTTCAGTTGAATAAAAGACATTCATATATTTATTCCATTCATATATTTCATCATTGAAGATTTATTAAAAATAGTGTAAAAATTGTGTCTCATTCTCGTGAAAGCACGCACCCCTAGTTCTAAGGCATAACCTTTATAGGAATTATTTAACCCTAATCAAAATAAATCCCACCTGGTTGTGTTAGTATTGTGTTGTTGTCCAAGAGATGCTTATTCACAGATCTAATATACTGATACACATGCGATTTTTCTTTCCCAGCTCTTTACATTTACAGACATATTTAATATTGTGAACTTTTTTTGCGCTTTTTTACCAAATCTTTCATGTCTTTGACAATTGATGTGAAAGAGGACTTAGTTTAACTCTTAGGAGATGTGTCAGTCTGCTTTCCGTATATGCTGGCGTCCAGAGTTGGGTGTAATGCGTTCCACAGTACCGCGTTACTGTAATCTAATTACATTTTTGAGGAACAGTAATGTAATGAATTACATTTTAAATTTGTGTAATTTGATTACAGTTACTAAAGTTAATGTAATTGCGTTACTTGCGTTACAAATATAGTTTTTAGATGAAAAAAATGCTTCCATTAAATCACGTTTTCCACTGCGACATCAGTTAATAAGCATGCGCTTTTAAATTGCTGGAGAACGCGAGCTGAATGGTTGCTGACAAGAGTGATTGCTTCTTCAAGTTAAAATTCAGACATTACTTTGATTTCATTGAGCGTAAAAACTAAAATATTACTGTGAAATGTAGTCTAAAGAACTTTCCACTGCTTTTAACTTGACCAGCAACTTGTTCAGCACTAGAACAGAAAGCATTCTACCACAATACTCGTTACCAAGAAGGACATCGGCGGCCAAAAACACGGCATCCCAACTCAGCCTTAACAGGCTAAATTGGATTTTTATGCAGGGGCAGGAGAGTGAAGGTATCTTCTGAATGTGAAGAGAAGCGTAGCTGCTTATGGGGCCACTCACATATCACATCTTTTGCTCGCATTAGGAGCGCATATTGGGAGCGCATGTTGCGTGCGCTCGCATTTCCCAGGCACCCTAGGTGAAAACCGCTTGACAAGAACTGACCAATCAGCTTCATACTTTGGAATATACACATTTAGGTAGACTAATTACCTCAGACAAAGACAGAACACCCAAACACTGCAGTGCTTTTCAAACTGTGGATGTCAGTGGTTGTATCCAGTTGGATAAAAAAAAAAAAGACAAATAGCATTGGAAAAAGTGAAGGATGAGAGAATTTAAGTTTGTCTTTAAGTCAATGAAAATGTCAAGCTGCTGTGATCAACCCATTGTAATGTTTTTCAGTGAATATTAAATTACTGAAAGAGCTGCAGTTTATTTTGTATATTTTATATGTTTTAAAAGTAACTTCAAAGTAATTAATAATCTGATTATTTTTTACATGAAGTAATTAGTAATGTAATCAGATTACAATTTTCCAGTAGTAATCAGTAATTTGTAATCTATTACTTTTTTGAAGTAACTTACCTAACCCTGCTGGCGTCTGTGTGCTCCAAAATCTCTATATCAGGCATTTAAACTGACAAAGCTTTTTGTTTGTTGTTTGTTGTTGGCAGAGTAATCGGTGCATTAAGCTGTAAAAGCTCCGCCCTATTCTGTTAAAGGGGTGGGGAACAACAGCTCATTTGCATCTAAAAGACACACAAAAACAGCATGTATTTGCTTCTACCCATCCTGGTGCAGCATTGTATAGTAAATGATCCATGAGATATTTTGAGTAGGACAGCACAGCCACATTCTTGGGACACCTGAGAGTTATAATAAGGGTAAATCTTGTAAAAAAGCACACAATATGACCCCAGTGAAAACCAAGCACCACAAATTTGTTTAAGCTAATCTGTACACCACACGCAGGATATCTGGAGTTTATAAAGCATGTTGATGTTATTGAAATTTGTGACATTTGCATTTTATCTCTTATCAACAAAGGTGGCCAGCAACAATGCAAAGAAATCCTTGAGTTACGTCCATGTCATTGACGCCACAGCAAATAACTGTCAGACATCTGTCTGTTATGCAAATACCAGACTCGGTGCATCCAGATCTAAGTTCCAAATCGTTGCCACAGACACAATGCTCTTAAGCTCACTCTGCAATCGCATTTCTCGAGAAGCCACTATAATCTGTTTGCTCAGAACAACATATTTATTTTGTTTTTTGCGTGTTGTGTGTGAGTCATGTAGTAATGCTGCCAGAACTCTTCACTTTTTTTATTGTCACAATCTCTGTAAGAGCTATCATAACATGACAACAACAGACATTGTGCTAATATTGTTAGCGTTTAGCTGACTTTTAGATTGAAAACTTGCATTACTTCCTGTACGGACAGCATCACAAATATGACAAGAATGAATTTATTTAAAAAAAAAAAAAAGAAATAACATATAGAGAAATAAGTCTGGAAAATAACAGAAAATGTTCTGGCAATTTATTGCAAGGTTTTTGCAATATATATATATATATATATATATATATATATATATATATATATATATATATATATATATATATATATATATATATATATATATATATATATATATATATATATATATATATATATATATATATATATATATATATATACATATATACATACATACATACATACATACATACATACATACATACATACATACATACATATATACATATATATATATATATATATATATATATATATATATATATATACATATATATATATATACATATATATATATATACATACATATATATATACATACATATATATATATATATACATACATATATATATATATATATATATATATATATATATATATATATATATATATATATATATATATATATATATATATATATATATATATATATATATATATATATATACAGGTATACACCAACCCAGACAATATTTCACTTTAAACTATTAAAAATGTTCATAAAGTGCACTTTTTTGAACTTTTCAAGGTTAAAATTGTTGGAAGAAAGATCAAAGTTCCCTAATACAATTCAAAATCATAAATAAATGGGGGAAAATAAAAACATGAAATACAAAATACAGAAAACTGCTAATTTACAGACATTTATTTACAGTGTAGACTTTAATCATTATTTTTTATTTAACAAATTTTAGCACTTTTAAACCATGTTTTTTAACTAGGGGTGTCAAAATTAATCGTTTCTTCGGTGCACCGCGATGCAGATAGGGACAATTTGATATCGGTTCAGTAATAGATCATAACCGGTTATTACGCACTGGCGTCATTTATCCCCTATGCGCGATGTCGCGGTAAAATACTATGGCAAAGGAGGCGAGGGTGAGTAAATAAAAATCTCCTACTACTTAAAAAGCAGATCTTTCACAGATCTTTTCCTACGTCACTCATGGGTGAACATCGCTTTCGTTTCTAAAGCCAAGCGCAGCCCTTTCTGTTGAGCGGGTGAAGACAATGACCAGTAATAGAAGTGTAAGAACTTGCCAGCGCTCAAAAAGCAAGTGGGGTCTTCTGAGCATGTATTGGAGTTTTCATTCACAAAGAGTGTTTTTTTTTGAGCAGGTAAAATTAAAGGTACAGTTCATATATATGACTGCTTGTATTAAAGGACAAAATTGTATTACAAGTAATATATAAATATAAACATATTTATAGATTTTAATAAAAAAAAATTCTTATTATGTATGGAAAGCATCGTCAATGCACCGTGATGCACCGAGATATCGAATTGAACCGAATCGATGGCATGATAATCGTAACCGAACCGTGAGACCAGTGTAGGTTTACACCCCTATTTTTAACCATATTTATTTTAGTGCTATTGAAATACTATTGCAGTATTTTTGAATTTAGATTTTTTTTAATTTTCATGTCTGTATTGTTTTAATTATTTAAATGATTTTTTGGCTATTTCAAGAGGTCACACTTAGATATTGCTTGGAGAGAAACCTGAGCTCTGAGATAATTGAGCCCAGGGCTCTTGCCTGGTCAATAAGCATGTAAGGGGGTCCGAGATCAGGTAGTTCTCGAGAGCTCCCCCTGGTAAAGGAGAAAAAGGGGGAGATGATGTGGATGGGGGGATTCTTCCAAAACGAAGATAAGGGAAGTAGGGTGAAATAGGCTATTTAATGTAGGTTTGGTGTAATCTGTTTTGCAGATGAAAGACTGCAATTGCAGATGAAAGACCAGCTGCGATCAATCATATCACATGCTCCTCTTGAAATTAGTTTATAAAACTTCACTTAATGAATCTTATTTTAAACGTTCAACAGTAGAAGTAAAACAAAAACTACCATTCTAGTCATTTGTAGAAGACCCACAATGCCTTCCATTCTTTCATTCAACTTTGTTTCATAATTCTTCATTTACTTGTTTTCCTCATGCCAGAACCAACAGGCCCGCATCTGCCTGCTGTACCTGCCTCTGTTTGAGCTGCTCTACCAGAACCTGAGTCAGATGAACAGCCCCAGACAGATCTGCAGGAATGGCCTCGGCCTGATGGTAAACATCAATTACTCTCTTATCTGGGATCTCCAACGACTCAGTCTTCATCTGGGATTTTCATTTCAGGCTTTCACAATGTTTTGTGAAATGGGTCTTGCTTAACAGATCAAAAAATATTCTTAAATGTAAGTCCAAACCGATTAGAAACTGAGGCATTTGGCGAAGTATTTCTTCGAAGTATTCATGTTTTGTTGTAATCTTAAAGGAATGGCTTTATTTCCCCAAAATAAAATGATTCCAGAATTGACTTACCCTCAAGCTATTTTAGGTGTTAATCCCATTCTTCTTTCAGATTATCACTCGGATTTATAACAAATAATATTCTTCCTCCATAATATATATTGGCAGTGTCCAAGTCTTCAGCTCAAAAATAGCATCCATCCATCCATCCATCCATCCATCCATCCATCCATCCATCCATCCATCCATCCATCCATCCATCCGTGAATTCATACATCCATCTAAGTGTACATCCATTAATTCGTACATCTAACAATCCATACATCCATCTGTACATCCATTTATTCATACTGTATGTCCGTCCATCCATCCATTCATTCGTACATTTGTTCTTCCATTCATCCATTCGTACATGCAACTATTCGTCCGTCCGTCCGTCCATCCATTCATTCATCTGTACATTCATCAGTCCATCCATCCAACCGTTCATTCGTCCATCCATTCATTCATCTCTACATCCATTCATTGTACATCCAAACATTCATCCATCCATCCATTCATTAGTACATCCATTCAATTGTACACCCATCCATCCATTTATTCGTACTGTACATCCAGCCATTCATCCATCCGTACATCCATTCAATCATACATCCAACCGTCCATCCTTCCATTCATTTATACATCCAACTATCCATCCATCTGTCCGTCCGTCCATCTATCCATCTATACATCCATCAGTTCATCCATCCATTAGTATATTCATTCATTCATGCATCCATTCAATCGTACATCCATCCATCCGTACATCTCCTACAGCTCCTTAATATCCATAAATACGTTTTTAATAACTATTATCATTGGCTTCTGTTGTACGTGCATTCATGAGGGAGTCACGTTTCTGTGTGGGACATAAGAGGTGTGCGTAATCCACACTTCCGGATACACACAATTTCCCAAGCTCACCATTTTAAGACGAGTGATAGTAAATTAATACTACTATACAGTATTACCAAAACAACTTGAAACTTGTCATTTTTCTCAGCTTATTCCAAAGAGAGACACAAAGAAAATCTCACTTCAGCTTCAGCTACCATACATCATTTGTTGTAACTTATCTACAAGAAGAAAGGTTTATACACTTATGATGACTTGAGAGTAAGTAAATCATGTGATATATATCTTATAGAAAATATTGTGAAAATCAAACATCACTTGGTAAATATTTGAAAAGAATTCAAATTTGACTGGAGGGTTAATAACTTTGCCTTCAACTGTATGTCTTTTCTTAGAAAAGTGGGATCTTCAAACATTTGAAAAGTTTTTATTTTAGCTGTTTTCTCATGACTGTAGTGTGTGGGTGTGGGTGTTATTTCAGCGATTTGGTTTACTTTTGTCATTTAACTCCACATCTACATTTAGATGCTATATTCTAGTGTAAATGTGAACATTGTAAGTTGTTTGATTGAGATTTGTATGAGCGTTTCTTGTTGTCCTTTAGTACCGTGATGATTTGTCAGTGGACAGCCGGAGAAGCAGCACCATTGTTGATAAGGAGCCTAGTAAGTATCAAAGTGTTTGGCAAGTAAAAGTTGTAATTGATATATGCACACAGTAAGTTAATTCTCCGGCATTTGTGTGTTTCACAGCCGGTTCTGTCACCCAGAATGGACTCAGTAGGAGAGGCGAGTCCAGAGGCTCCATGTATGGAGATCCGGGAACTCCAGACATCAATGAGGTGAAACAAACACAGCCATGATTTTGCTAAAGATGGCAGGTCTTTTGGGGAGATACTTGTTAGAATATAAAAGAAATGTTACAATATAATATTATTAAAGTAACAATTGTTCTGTTTTGGAAAAATGTTATTCCTTTTTAAAAGATAAAGAAGGAATATTATTTGTTTATTCAACTGATTTTATTGATCAAATGTAACAGTAATAACATTTATATTTTTGCAAAAGATTTCTGTATTTATACATGTTCTTCAAATTATGCAGACAAAGAAATTATGAAAATATTATGCAGCATATCTGTTTTATAATAAGATATTTTTGAGCACCTATTACCAAAATGGTTTTTGAATGATCATGCATTTTTGAACAAGTAAATGAAGCCTTGGTGAGCATTAAAGAAAACAAAACAATTGCTGAACATAAACTTTTGACCCACAGTGTATAATATATGACCAAAATGAACATTTTTAGTTCAGTATCAAGTTAATATAATACATTTTTTTTCATGTTTAAAGAAAACTAAACACTATATACTTTCAATATAAATTTGTAATTTTTATAATAAAAACATTTTATAAAAATATAATATTTTATTATAATAGTTTAATTCTATAACACTTTAATACTTCAAATTTAAAAATGTATAACATTATTCAAACATACTTTTGTACCAGTTTTCAAAATGTGTGGAAGTAAAAGGTTTGCAATTATTTTTTTTTTATCTTTTATGAATTATATAATAACATTCATTAACACATTTCTTAATCCATTAATACTTTTTTTATTATTATTGCATATATATTTTTCATATATATTTGCATATTTTAATTAATAATTATTTTAATGCATTAATTATTGCATGGGCAAAACACTTGTGTGTAATATTACCCTATTTGAAAGTAAAGGTTTACATTACATGTATTTTTAATATTTTTTTTATTTGTTATGAATTATATAATAACATTCATTAGCAATTTTTTTTTGATCTAATGCATTAATTATTACATGGAAAAAACAATTATCTGTAATATATTACCCTATTTGAAAGTGAAGGTTTACATTACATGTATTTTTAATGCATAATTTCAAATATTTTGTTTGTTTGTGTACAGTTGCACAGGCGTGGTTCCACCATGAGCACTGTACCTGCCGCTGGCCGTTTGGGCCAGTATGAAATCAGAGGGCTGCTCCTGTGTTACCTGCACATCGTTAGAACTTTGTCAGATGGTAAGCACACTTTAGATTATTATCAACATCATAAAACACCTCCAGGTATATGGTCATGTTTGCAGCATAACTGTCAGATCAGCTTTAAAAGGATGGTTCACTCAAAAATGAACATTTACTCACTCTTTACTCACCCTCAAGTGGTTCCGAAACTGTTTGACTTTCTTTCGTCTGTTGAACACAAACAGTTATTTTGAAGAAAACCAATGACATCCATAGTAGGAAAAGCAAATACTGAGGAAGTCAGTGGTTTTTAGCTTTTTTCAAAATATCTTTGTTTGTGTTCAACAGACGAAAGAAAGTCAAACAGGTTTGAGTGCTACTACATGATGGCAGAATTTTCAGTTTTGGGTGAACTATCCCAAAACTCTCTTCTATCGTTATTAGTTATCTTAAATCAAATCAAATCACTTTTATTGTCACATCAGCAGCAACACGTGTAATGTGATGAGTGAAAAACTTGGGTGCTGGCTCCAGACAGTGCAAAATACAACAACATACTTCCCCCCCCCCCCCCAAAAAAAAAAAAAAAAAAAACAATACTAAACAAAACAATATACAATTAGCAAAGTGGCCAGTAATACATAAGAGACAATAATACGTGAAAAACAATAAATGTGTCAAGAAAAACACTACACACATGTAGGCACAGATAGACAAATACACAGTCAAAAAGGTGTACCCATAGTTTGACTGTTGGTGGAAAATTATTGTAGGCAAAATTGTTTTATATAAGGAGGCAAGTATGGTTTTGGAGCTTTGAAAATGGTTTTAGAGCTTTGAAAAACTACTAGGAGCTACTAAGAATGTTCCTCTAAACCAAAAGTAAACCAAGTAACCAACTAATAGAGCTGAAAGGTCAGATTCCTGAAGTAAAAACTTTCTTCATAGGGAAATTGATTTTTGACAGCACCTAACGAGCCTTTTGTAAACCTGTTGTAAGCCCTGAGGTTGTTAAACTATTGTACATGTTATGTTGAACACGCTTTTTTAAAACCCTCAGTGATTAAATAGTAGAATTTGTGCAGACAAACTACATTTCCCATTATGCTGTACAGTAAAACTACGCTGATAAGAGTTTCATGTATGCCAGAATGGATCAAAACCTTTCATCAAAGTTCACCTTTATTTCTACAGCACTTTTACAATGTTGATTGTGTCAAAGCAGCTTCACATAGAAGATTATAGTAAATTGAAACAGTGTCAGTTCAGTTTTCAGTGTTTCAGTTCAGTTTAGCTCAGTTCAGTGTGGTTTAATAATCACTACTGAGAGTCCAAACACTGAGGAGCAATTCCATCGATGCGCAGCTCTACAGATCCCGAACCATGCAAG
Organism: Danio kyathit; assembly: GCA_903798195.1. NCBI lineage: Eukaryota > Metazoa > Chordata > Actinopteri > Cypriniformes > Danionidae > Danio > Danio kyathit. Next base: position 23,428,874 of record LR812525.1, on the reverse strand, counting down.
CCAGCGGCAACAGCGGCGAGGAAAAAACTTCACCAATTGGCGAAAGCGAAGATTTAAAAAACCTCGAGAGAAACCAGGCTCAGTTGGGCACGACCATTTCTCCTATGGCCAAACGTCTTGTGCAGAGCTGCAGTCTAGGTGCCGGAGGCTGGAGAATGCTGGACCTCTGCGAAGATTCGTCTGTCCCTGAAGCGTCACAGAAATCATGCTCTCCACTCTTCCATGACCACCACAGCAGCTGCTCAGGATACGGCCTGGTCCAGGATTATGAAAACCTTGGGATCATCTCGTCGCTGGTCTTGGATCGCATCAGTGGTGCTGCATAGTTTGAGGGCCTCGGGATAAGTACCCCCAGGTGGAAATAGAGAATAAAGAGTTGTCCTGATACTATTGAACAACACTCATTCTTGATATTTTCCCAAACATTTTTTGATCCACTTGAAATGTTGATTACTGTAGATACAAGTACCAGCAACTTTAGTCAACAGTTTCATATTTATCTACATTTGTAATTTAACCTACAGTAAAATTACATTAATAAGGGTCACAACCAGGGTTTGACATTAACACCCGCCAGCCCTCCAAATACGGGTAGGTTAAGCTGTGGCGGGTTAGACAGCTGCTTCCACTAGCCACTTTGGCTGGTTGAAAATAATTTTTAAGTTGCCAGTGCTGCCTCGTCCCTAAAAATTAGAATTTTACTTTAAGACCATTTGTAAATATGCGTTCAAATGTGCTCCTAGAACCGAGAAGCAGCACGAATGATAACTGTTTGAGTGAGCAAAAGAAGGCAGGTGAATACCGAATGAGAGGATGATCAGGCGCACAATGAGACACAGGCTATCTGTGCTCACTGACATTGTAAGCGAGGCACAGCTGATTTGAAGTGCGCAAGTGCTTAAAAGCTCCCACAAAACAACCGTGTCTGGAACCGCAACTGGTGCAATCGTTTCTCTTTGAAATAGATTGGAAAAAAGCAGTGCTGTTGCTTTCAACTAATCTCCAGATTTTTTGTATGCAGCCTCTGTTGCTGCTCTCGTTTTTACCATTCTTTGAACAGATTATTATTAGGCCTAATGTTAACCATGTGCACGTGATCATCCTTTCACTATCGCACACAATGTTTTTCACATGCTTTCTTTTGCTTGCAGTCATTTTTGTTATTATGTCTTAATTATCATCCTTTTCAATAACATTGCTTTAATAGAAGATTACCTCTGCATTTATCTATAGTTACCTGATGATCTGGGACCTTTAGCCTGGACAAACTACTGTGTATAGTTTTAGATAAATGAGAATCATTTAAAAAAAATTTTTTTAAATGAATAAATGCTTTTTTTGTTTAAATAAAAAGTGCATGTATACAGCTATATTTAGCTTTTTTTACACATTTTAAAAATTTGTGGCAAGAAAAGCATAAGTTTGGTGTGGCCAGAGAAAAAAAAAGGTAAATTCTTAGTGTTGAGCCCTAAAAAGTCATGTGAAATAAAAATAAAAGGAGTTAAGGTGGCATGTGGACATAACACATAATTTAAATCAAGTAATTTTAGTATGCCAACGTCACATTTATGCAAATATAATTTCCCAACAACAAAATTGTGGCTAGTGAAAATGGCGAGTGGCTAGTAACGTTGGAAAACTACTAGCCACAGTGGCTGGTGCTCACAAGGTCGAGTTTCTTTGCAGATCTTTAGTTTTTTCTGAACACTACCTTAAAGGTGCAGTAGGTGATCTGCCAAAATGCTAACCGCTTAACGTATTATCTTTGGACGGCGGGGAGGGACTGTGTTTTCAAAGCCACGCCTCCTGAAATTGCTAACGCGCGCACCGAGACGTGACAGCAGACAACCCACTAGTTCATGTCATTCGCCAGTTAGAAACGTAGTTTGTGTTTGGCTGGCGGCGTGCAGGAATTTCACTTATTACTAAGCCATACTGACATGCTATTTCAGAGCGAATATTCAGAGTAGCATGCATATAAAAGCAGATTCAGCTCAGTAAACCAGGCTAGGCGGAATAGCGCTATTTACTGATGTTCTGTTGTTAAACTAAATAAAAATCTACATTATCGATGCTGTCAAATGTCTTTTATGAAACTGAAAATAGTCACATCAGTTTATCCCTGGAAGATTTCAGTGGCTGAACAACACGTCTATGCATATAACCCATTCATAACGCAACAGCTTTGGGGGACTATAATAAAACGGAACATTACCTGTCTAACAGTAATACTTCAGCCATGGTGTCATCCTTCCTCCAGCGTGCAAAAGTAACTCCAATATTGATTCAGAATTTGTTTCAATTTAGCATTTGATTTTACCGCGACTGTGACTGTCTTGCGTGCACGTGTTGTGAACGCGAGGCGCTCATGCAGGCGGGCACGCGCTAATGGCAGATCTGCATGAGCAGAGATGTGCAGAAGTCCAAATCTACATTTGTTGACAGACAGTTTGAGCTACTTATCAGAATTATGGGAGATGTCGGCCTGACACTATTTTAATTGTATGAACATTTTTTTAGTCTTATGCCTTACCCAGAATATAAAAATACATATAAACACATTCAGATCATTTACTGTAATCATTACTATTGGTCTGTTAAGAGACTTTCAACCAGCACAACAAAAAATGTTTCTGAAGACAATCACCTACTGCACCAGTTTCCATCTGGAGCTACTTTACAGGACTCAACACTTGTAAACACTTGCTCCATCGGACTTGCGGCTCTCAGCACTGCCCACACTCGTCACAGCTACCCAAGCCGACCAATCTCAGAGCTTGCGCTACATGTCATTGTAGTTACATTTTTTGAGAGGTATGCGTCAACATTGACGTCAGCCACGGCAAGCGATATGTGACCGCTCGCAGGCTGCGACGGGCATTAGGGATGGGCGATACCACAATTTTTTAATGCAATACGATACCGATACTTTTTGTAAAAAAAAAATTCGATACCGATATCCATACCACTTATTATTTAAAATGTTAATGTAATTTTTCAAAATATTGTTAATTCAAAAAAATCATTACATGTAAATATATATAGATATATAATAGTTTTTGTGTGTGTGTGTGATATACTGTACACACACATCCATATTGTACATACACATTGCATACACATACATACTGTATATACGCACTGCACAGATACACACACACATATTTGTTCTTATTTACCTAATTGTGACGAGAGAGAGAGAGAGGTGTTTTATAATTCTGATTTTTCTTATTTATTTATTTTTATTTGTATGCAATTATTATTATTATTATTATTATTATTATTATTATTATTATACTATATATTATAATACTATAATTCTGTTTGCTGTGTTTGCTATGTTTAGATGTGTGTCCGTGCGTGCGTGCGTGTTCTTTTTAATGTAAACTTTATAAATGCTTTGGCAAAACATTTGTAACATATGTCATGCCAATAAGGCAATTATTGAGAGTGAGAGAGAGAGAGAGAGAGAGAGAGAGAGAGAGAGAGAGAGAGAGAGAGAGAGGTTTGCCTCCTTTAAAACTCTCCTATAATGTCTTTTGTCATACAGGGAGGCTGAGCAAAGGAACACAGGGCAGCTTGTTTTTGTTCCGCTTCTTTATAAGTTTCAGGGCGTGTTGTCTGTAAGTGTTCATAAAGGCTGCTTGTATTGTTGCTGTGTACGACTTTCTTATCACAAATATTGCTCGTGCAGCGCTTTCAGCTGATGAGCACCACAACACGCTGCGTTACCTCTCTGCCATCATGTCATTCCGTAATGCAGAAGTGTGCGACTTGCGTGTGTTGAGTACGTAAGTTATCTGAAAGGCACCTAATCGCTCAAGTCACGTTCCGCCGCAGATTGATTGATGTTACATCTTGTATACAAAGCGTCACTGACAATCCAGTACATAGCGCTAAAACATTTCGTTATGCAGAAATGATTACAATTTAGTTAAAATATTGATACTCTTAAAAAAATATTGATACCAAATTAAAAGCTTCTGAGTATCGATATATCGATACTCGAGCATCGATGTGCACATCCCTACCGGGCATACGCGTGGGCTTGATGCAGAAGTATACTTTATATCAGCCTTTAAGAGAGGGCCTGTTTAAATAAAAAAAAAACATTTCCCAGTGAAGAGTAAAAGCCGCCGATTCACAAACAGCAATTATTTAATTCATATGAATAATGACGACAAGATTAGTTTGATTAATTTGTGAATTTAAATTGTTTAATTTTTTTTAATTTATATTAAAATCTAATAACACAAATGGCTAATTAACTTTACATAGTTAGTGAACTTGTTTTTTAATTTGTAAATTTATTGCATTTCATTTTACATTAAGAAGATAAAATAAATATGTTTTATATACTTTTTATGAACATTTATTTATTGAAATACTTTTTAACATGCATTTTATTTACAAAAAAACTAATCTACAGATCTATAAAGCAAGATAATGTTTTGAGTTTCAATGCTAGGGCCTCATACCTGGAATTGCTTGGGGCTCCCAAATAACTAAGTCTACCCCTGGTCACGTACAGACAGTTTGTCAAGCCCATTTCACCCGTGTGAAGCAAACTTAGAGTTGCACAATGTTTTCCAGAAATATAGAGTGTTGATAAGAAAGTGTCAGGTGCATACGGACAGGAGAGAATGTGTCACTTACAGACTGTTTGTCAAGCCCACTCACCTCCGTTAATTACACTAAGAATTGCACAATAATTCCAGAAGCATAGAGCGTTGATAAGAAAGTCACTGGTGCATACATAGAGGAGAGAGTGTGTCCTGCAGGTGGTTTATCAAGCTCACTCACCAACTGTATGTTCCTTTAACTGTTATTTAGCTATGATCAAAAGACTGTCAGCAGATCAGGAATAACCACAGAACTCAAACGACTGAGGCTTTCAGCAGCTATATTACGGTAGTTTTAATTATTAGGCTACTGTAAAGTAATAATAATCATATAATGTGTATTTTACGAGCATGTTGCTTTAAGCCTTCTATGTCATTAACTAGAAAAAAATGTTTCCTTTTTGTTGACAGGTAGGTGTTGTGCAGTATTACCCAGCGTTAGAAATATTTCAGTAAACACTACTTATAGAGATTAGAAGGAAAAAAGGAGAGACAATTGCTTTTTAAAGGGCCATGTGAAAGAGACTGAAACATTTGTCAGTGTCAGTATTAAAAATCAAAAACTAGTGTGATTTATATTTCTCAAATGTGGAAGAACAATATATGTCCAGTTAGTTTGGAATAACAGTATAACTCCAAATCATCATATCACTTTAAACCACAAAATATCAGATTCCTTTATCTTAGACTTAATACAGTAACAAAAACTTCAAGCTAATATTAAGCATTTCATTCATTCATTCATTTTCTTTTCGACTTAGGCCCTGTTTACACTAATACGTTTTAGTTTGAAAACACATAAGTTTTGCTATGGTTACGCCATCCGTCCACACTATGCCAGAGTTTTCGAATGCTGAAAAGGGAGCTTTTTGAATAGGCTGAAGAGATCATTTTCATTTTAATACGCGGCTGCTCCTTTTTAGTGTGGATGGGGGAAAACTCCCAAGGACACGTCGGGTAAATATTCAAGGGGGACAATGTACTTTAAAACCTCATTAACATCAACTTGGCTTTTTCACTTTCTTAACAATAAAATGAAAACATGATATAAGGAACTGCCTATTTTCATTTTGGTATTAACTTAACAGACACTAAGGGCTCTTTTAACGATCTAGGTGCAAAGTCCAAAGAGCAGGACGCAAAAGCATTAAGGGGCATGTCAGAATCCACTTTTGCTATTTTAAGGACTGACAAATCCGCTTTGCGCTGCGGCGCATGGTCTAACAGGGTTGAGCTTATTCTATTAATGAGAAATAGGTGTGTTTTGAGAATAAACCAATCAGAGTCTCATCTCCCATTCCCTTTAAGAGTCAGTTGTGTCGCACCATGGCGCATTTGCTATTTACATGGCAGACTTTGTAAGTGGAAAAACCAAACACTACACTAGTGAGAAAACAGTTAAACAGACCATCTGCAGCACGAGAATGAGCCTCCTCATACTTTCACTCTCTTTCGTGGATAGGGAAACGTGTTGTACGCACAGACATCCATTAGCCTACATAATTAGTTTCATTTGTTAAGCGCAAAGATTTGTTTCAAAATTATTTCTAAATTCAGTTCTAATTTCCAGCAAAGTAATAAATGAACAGTAATAACAAAGTGTGGTCAAAAAACTGAGTTATATTCAAATACACATGCTATGCCTCATATGGTCTAAAACCTGACAGGTAAGCAAATCTAAACTTGTTTTAATAAAACAAATATAAATATGCTTATAATAAATAATACTACTACTAAAAATAACATTATATGAAAGCAAATTGTCATGAATAAACTGAAAAAGCCCCCCGAGATGGAGGCATGAAGGCAGTGGTGTTTATATTTATGTAGAAAATAATAATCTTTGTAATATTTTATTCCTTTAATTCTTTTTCATTTGTAAAGATATTGGCATATTGCTCTACATCCTGCATGTTTTAAGCAATGTTTAAGACCAGCTCTCAGAATCTTTAGACCTGCTCTCAGCTGGTCTATTGAGCAGTCTATTTTAGTTCCTCAAAATAGCAACGCGCCAGCAATGTGCTTTAACACACCTCCTTTTTTAGACCAGAACACCTATGGGCGCACATATGAGCGCAAATGCATTTGCTATTTAAACAGCGTGGTGCAAATAAGTTTTGCGTCACGCCTTGCGCCACATTGCGCCGGGTGTATGATAGAGCCCTAAAAATGCTGAGGTGTCGTGTAGCTACATATTTATATGACCGTCATCTTCACTGTGTGCATGTTTATAACAAAACGGAGCCTATAAGAGAACTGCCTCCTTTTATTCTCATTGCAAATATGAAACATACCCTCTCTTTTGCTGAATATCAGTGTTAATAATCAATAATGGCCATTATAAAAGTATAACGTACAGTAAGTTTATAGATTATAGGAAATAAATGCAAGCAATAAGTCAAATGTGCAGAATCAGTGTACGTGGTTCCATAAACTAATATGTTATCTTTGCGCTCAGCCAAAACACGTTTCCTGAGAACAAGTAATAGATTCAAAGACCAAAGTCAGGGAATATGTCATTAGATATAGACAACAAGATGAATTAAATATCACGTTTAACATAAATAGTGAGATTAGATCCAGCAGTAGATGCTTGATGAACAGTCCGATGTGCACAGCTCTCATATGGGTAGATGTGCTCAAAGCGCGCTGTATTGCATGCCTGTTTGTTTGTGTGTGTGTGTGTGTGTGTGTGTGTGTGTGTGTGTGTGTGTGTGTGTGTGTGTGTGTGTGTGTGTGTGTGTGTGTGTGTGTGTGTGTGTGTGTGTACGTGTTTTTGTGACATATTAGGACACAAATTTGTATAATGACATGGGTATGACACAGGTATTACAAAAAGCAGGTGAAATATGAGGACATTGGTGACGTCTCACTTCTCAAAAAGCTTCTAAATCACACAGGATGAGTTTTTTCAGGGAGTAAAGCTGTACACTGTCTTCTGTGATGGTTGGGTTTAGGGGTAGGGTGGGGTGAGGGCAGTATAATATACGGTTTGATCTGTATAAAATGAATGGAAGCCTATGTAATGTACCCACTTTTCACAAAAACAAACGTGTGTGTGTGTGTGGCGCGCTTCGCCATCCCACGATATAAATAAATATATAAACAAATACTGTAAACTCTGCTTGCTATAGTTTACACAGGACTGGTGGGAAATATGAATTGATACAGCTTTATTATTTTATTTATTTAAATATTTAACCAGGAATGTCCCATTGAGATGATACAATATCTCTTCTACCAGGGAGTCCTGGTCAAGACATACATGTCACACACATAGACACACACAAAAATAGTATAAACTGTAATCAATTGTTAAAACGTGCACACTGTTCTAAGTTAACAGTCTTTAAAATATTTTTAAATATAGCGATAGATGGTAAGGATTTCATATGTAGTACACTGTATGTTGAAGCTCATTCCATACATATGGAGAGTTCTTAGAGAATGCAGATCAACCTAACTCTTTGTAAAAAAAAAAAAAAAAAATGGCAGCACACTCAGAGAGAGAGAGAGATCACATCACATATACGGTTCTTCCACTAACCCCTTTCAGTGGATTATACCCTGGTTTTTGTTCTCCTCTTTGATTCAAATATTGTTTCCCAGCATACCTCAAAGCCTTCCTTACTCTGTCCTTCCATTTGTTCATGTCGGCTCTCCTTCTTTTGCAGAGAAGTGGACATGAAAGCAAGCACAATCTCTTTTCTTTTTAGTGGACATAAACAGTTTTTCTGCGTGACACTATTTTAACGTTTAAAATGCAGACTCTTGGTTGCGCAAAATATCCCCAAACTGTTTTTGTATACAAAGTTCACACACAATTAATGTCACATGGTTACCTCATTTTTTGTACACTGTAAAAAATGCAGGGTTCCACACAATGCATTCATGTCTTCCCAACCAAGGTTATAATAGTTTTGGATTTTTCATTAGTTTTAGTTTTTATTTCATTTTGACATTTTGTTTTCAAATTCAGTTCGTTTTAATTAGTTTTTAAAGGCAGATTTACTAGTTTTTATTAGTTTCTATATTTTTTTTATATTTTTGCTTAGTTTTAGTTTAGTTTTTTATTAGTTTCAGTATTAGTTTTAGTTTTTTTCTAAATAAGGATATTCGTTAGATGCAAGATTCAAAATCATCAGACTAAATATTGCATAATAACTTAACCATACATTTTTTGAAACATGAGGACACACATGACCACTATCATCAACCACTACCATCTACCCATCCTCAAATTCAAATACAACAGCCCAAAATATTGCAGCCTTCAGTAAAATATATGTGCAAGGCTGCTTCTGAGGTTAGATACACAGTAGTAATGGGAAGTTCAGATCTTTAAAGCGAACTAGATCTTTTGTGACAACCCTCCCATGTTAGGACTCAACATACCTAAATTATGTAGTCAGCAATCATAATTTCAGTCAGTTAAAACATCACCATGATCTGAAAGATTTCTTACAGTTAAGTTTTGCAACCCAACTGAATGATGATTTATTATTTAAATTTAATAACTTACGTTTGGCCAGATCCTCTTATTTAAACCCTCGGTTTACCCACGCTGCAGTTGTTTAAATTTAGTTCAGTCACAGCTGCCATGTACTGTCTGTGTTCCATTCACCATCTGCTAAATCACGTATGCGCAATGTTATCAGTTCACCGCTTCTCAAATCTGATCTTAGTGCACTGTTCTAATAGCTGAATAACAGTGTAAATTGGTTTATTTTGAGTTCAGTACCGAAATTCAGTATCGCGACAGGTCTAATATAGTGGAAGAATCCGTTCATTACCTTGAATTTGATAAATGGCATTTAAAATGTATGTTTGGGAAGGAGAACGTTAGCTAACTAGTGCCATTACCCTTAACTTAGCTGAAAATGACGTCTGACATCCCTTTTTATTTTCACAGTTTTCCGAGTGACCTTCGGGTCACTCTGAAGACGGTGAAATGATAAATTTGTGTCACTTTCTCTTCGCCAATAAGATGTACAGCCAGGTACACAACATTCCTATGTGACTCCAAGCAATACTTCAGGGTTTCTTCCCACCGCAGCCTCGATTTCGCTTTTTAAATGGCGGCCGTGTGAAATCAGTCTATTGGGCATGTTAAAAAGTAAGTAGTTTGTGGTTAAGAGTGCTTACTGGAGATGCTAATAATGAGAGTGGACTGGAGTCCACTCATTGTTTTTGTCGTGGGAGCAACAGCGAGGATGACTGGAGGAGAACCAGCTCGATCTAGCCAATTGCAGCAGGATTACAGACTCTGAGGTGCCGTTCGGGTCAAACACCTGGCAGCGTGGAGTAAATAAATTTACTTCTACAAAGACAAAAACGAAGGAAATTTTTGCTATACTTTTAGTTAGTTTCAGTTAGATTTGTATGTACACAGTACAGTTTCAGGTAGTTCTAGTTTTTTTTTTAACTCTCGTTTTTATTTTTATTTCAGTTAACGAAAATGATTTAAAATTTTACTTTTCGCTTTTCGTTGGTTTTCGTTAACTATAATAACCTTGGTCCCAACACAAATCGATTACGTTAACCTAACACTTTTTACACATTTATGTGTATTGAACTTTAAAAAATTTAATCTCAAGAGTTGTGTTGTTTGAGCTTATTTTAATTAAGTAGTTTGAAAAAATATATATTTTTGGAGTGGACTTATACACTGCAAATAGCTATTACTTTAAAAAAGCAAGTAAACGTGTTAGCCTAAAAGGGACAAGTAGACTTTACTTTAAAAAGTAAGTAAAACCTTTGAAACTTGGAACTGTTAAGTCAACTTACCTTGATTTGTATAATTATTGACAGATCATTTGCTTAATAACTTTAAAGCAACAGGTTTACTCACTTTTTTTAAAGTAAAGTCTAGAAATTGCTTTTTACATTGTATGATTGTTTGTCGAATGCACTTAATTATAAAAAATTTGATTTGAGATACAAAAAGTTTACTCACTTTATTAAAGTCAACATTTTGCTTTCGAGGCATCAGGTTTTCTACATTTTTTTAAATGACTTTTTACAGTATATTTTTTAAGGATAAAAATATGGCTTGTCAGAATTCAGTCAAAATGACAGATGGGACTGATTTGAAATGATTTCTCCAAGCCAGAACTGTCACCCATATTTTAAAACACACCATAAAGTCCTTCATATAATGGGAAATGCAGATACAGACACATTTGACTTGACTCGAATAGAACAGATTGCTGTTTTATACAAATAAACATGGGTGTGAGGTGGCAGTTGTTGATCTTCTTCAACAGAAGCTGGTTCGAGTTCTCTGGAAGTTCATCGGAGCTCTGTGGGTGCAGACATCATTCACACCTACCGTTTTATGACTGATATCAATTTAAAGGAGGGTTTATCGGTGTTTGCTCCTGGGTTTTTCCAGCAGCACACAGTTCAGATGACTGACTCCCTCATCAGCTTCTGGGCTTATTTAAGGAATGAGGATTGAGGTAAATTGGGTGGTATTTATTGAAACACTTAATATAAAGTGTCTCAGCAAGATTGACAAATTCCTGTTTAAACAGTATAATCATACACTGTAAAACCCAACAGTCAACTTTATCAAATGAAAGGAGTGTAGTTAACTCAAAATTTACTGAAAGTTAGTTCTACCCATTTGAAAAGAGTTTTGAACTCAGTGTTGAAGATAATGAGTTAATTAAATACCTCGTTACTTTAACATAAATGGAGTAAGTTCACAGTACTCGTATAGATTAGCTTTTTTTAACTCAAATGGTTTGTTGCAATCGGTTTCCTTAAATGATTTGATTTGAGATGACTTATCTTATTGGGTTTTACAGTACTCCGTTGGGTTGAGTTCTCTTCATTTATTGGATTTCACTGTGCTCAAATTGCTTCATTTACTCAAATGGATTAAGTTCACAGGACTCATTGGGATAAGTTTTTGAACTTAAATGGTTTGTTGCAATCGGTTTCCTCAAACGGTTTGAGTTGCCTTACCTTTTGGGTTTTACAGTGTAGAATTTGAGATTTACATACTGGCTTTTTTAAAATAAATTGCAGAAATACCTATAAAATGTATGCTTTTAAAGTATTTCTCAGCTCCAAAATAGCACGTTTAACATTGCCTAAATATTGTGAGTGCCTGTCCACCAAAAACATATTTTAGCTACCATATTTTTAAGTTGTTTTCAATGGGAGCACAACGAGGGATTGAGCATTTGTACATAACGATGAGCATTGTGCGCTCGCCAAGAGTTTACCTTAGGGTAAAAGGAAACACTCATCAACATCACTTTTTTTTAGCCAGCTGTCTAAGCACACTTGGAGGAGGGTTTAAGGGCAAATATCACACTGAGCACTACTTTTAGCACAGATTTTGTGGTCTAAAGAGATCATTTGTTCAATGAATGACACTGAAACTGCAAATTTACCATTAAATATGTTAAAACAGTAACAGTTTATCACATTTTTTGAGTGTTTTCATAGAAATAATGTTTATTTTAGGTTCCAGGCAATTAAATACACATATTTACTAGCAAAACATAAGTTTGTAGAATACACCCAGATGTCTTTGGACACAGCAATAGAAATTATTTTCAACTTTAATCTTTCGATATGCTTTATTCACATCAGGTAAACACTGTTTAGGTTACTGCTTAAACAGCCACTTTCTGTACTCTTTATTGTATTTCAGGAGAAGTTAATGAATTTACATGTTGTAAATCCAGCAACTCTCAAATATTATGGACATTAGTAAACTGTTTATACAACAAAATACATATTTGTACTGAACATGTACACACAGACATCACCTATATGCAACAACTGATTTTTGATTGTAAGTTTAACTTAATTTGATTGTAATGCAATAATGTGCACCTTTTAAAGCCTCTTTGAAACAATAATTATTGGAAATAGCGCTATACAAATAAAGTTGAATTGAATTTACTTATATGACAATCACAATATCAGAGGTCACGCAAAATAATTCTATTATCCACTTGTTAAGTGTGACGTCACACGAAGCGGCTTCCGGGTCCAATCGCTATATCAAACTGTAAAGGGAGGTTCAACAGTGGCAATAATAAACGTTTACAAAGGCTGTAATTCTTTCGAAAATAGCAGTATACATATCCATGCCTAATATTAGATAATCTGAAAGTGATTCTTTTTTTATGAGTTGTTAAAATATTGGGGCGATGCGGTGGCGCAGTAGGTAGTGTTGTCGCCTCACAGCAAGAAGGTCGCTGGTCTGAGCGTCGGCTGGGTCAGTTGGCATTTCTGTGTGGAGTTTGCATGTACTGACCGCATTCGCGCGAGTTTTCTCCGGGTGCTCCGGTTTCCCCCACAAGTTGGGTAAGCTAAAATTGGCCGTAGTGTATGTGTGTGAATGTAAGTGTGCATGGGTTTCCCAGTGACGGGTTGCAGCTGGAAGGGCATCCGCTGCGTAAAACATATGCTGGATTAATTGGCGGTTCATTCCGCTGTGGCGGACTAAGGGACTAAGCCGAAAAGAAAATGAATGAATGAATGTTAAAATATTGGTGTCTGAGATGCAGCAAGTCTAGAGACTGTTGTGTACACCATGATTTTATATAATATTCACTTTATTGTGTGATATGACTAACAAGTGGTCATAAATGAATATTTTCTCAAATGAGTAGCGGCTTGGACCCGGAAACAGTATTTCATACAACACAACTTAACAAGCGGATATCACTTTTTTGTTACTATTTTCCTTTTTCTGCAAATAGTTAACCTGCAATTGTGTTGCATATAGGTGATGTCTGTGTGTACATGTTCAGTACAGATATGGGTAACACTTTATTTTGATGGTCCATTTGAGTATTAGTAGACTCTCTGCTTAATATCTGTTGACACTGACATTTAACAGTCCTTCAACAGACATTTAACTGACTATAAGAAACTTTGCAAGTACATGTCAACTTACACTAACCCTAACCCCAACCCCAACCCTAACCCCAACCTAACAACGTACTTATAATCTACTGAGAATTAGTTGCAATGTATCTTAAATTCAACTAACGGACCATCAAAATAAAGTGTGACCCAGATATGTATTTTGTTGTATAAACAGTTTAATAATGACCATATTATTTGAGAGCTGCTGGATTTACAACATGTTAATTCATCAACTTCTCCTGAAATACAATTAAAAGCACAGCAAATGGCGGTTTAACTACAGTAAACAATCTAGTAGTCTAAACAGTGTTTATCTGATGTGAATAAAGCATACAGTCAGACTAAATTAAAAATAATTACTATTGCTCTGTCCATAGACATCAGGGTGTATTTTACACACGTATGATTTGCTTTTAAATATGTGTATTTTTATATGCCTGACACCTAAAATAAATATTATTTTTATGAAAACTGTCGTAAATTTGCAGTTTCAGTGTCAGGGAGTATTTAGAACTTGCATCTGAAAAATGAATTGTTAAATGATCCTTTTTTTAGTACAGTGAGGTCTATTTACTATGTTATGAAGATTAAAGTGTTATCAAAAATAAAGCCTCTTATTTAAAAAAAAATTGTGCGGTTTTCATCTCTGCAATAAAAAAAGGTTAAATATTACCACAAATACCAGTAAATTGAGTACTCCAAACCAAAATGCATGATTCATTCAAATGCTCTCCTCCTATAAATGTAACGTCTGATTGTGAAACTCCTACAAATCCACATGCAATAAGACCAGACTCTCTTCATGCTCTTTTATAACTAAATTGTATCTTTTGAACATAGTCTTCATAGGTTTTTAACGCTAATAATGGGTTTATGCTGATGCAAGATGTTAGTAAATCTGCCTCTAAATCTATTAAACAAAAATAAATTGTTATCTGAAGTCCATTCTAGTAACTGCTTTAAAATCATTTATAAAAAAACAAAAACATGTAGGAACTATAAATAAGTGCTAGCTAAAGATATAAGGGAGAAGTGTGTAGATTTGTTGTCTGGTTGTCCTGGAAATCTTGAAAATTTCAGTGTGAAGAGGAAGAGTTGAGCCGTGTTGCATTAACGCTTCTGTTTCTCAATGTGTTCCTGTAGACACCCTGACGGCTTATTGGTCGAAGGTCAATCCACAGGACATCATGAACTTCCTCAGTCTTCTCGAGTGAGTGACATGGCAACTTTCCCATAACGTGCTTTTGCTAGACCAGTTTTGATCTTATTGTCTATACAGTTCATTTGATTACTATTATTTTTTTGCAAACTCATAAAATCAAATATTACATTTTTATGAAGAACTTCAAAGACACTTTTGTGGAATGGAAAGATTGGATGGATATTAAAAGTTCGTGTGAACCCACTGGAACTATTTAATACTATTTTTAAAAGTGTAAATGTTGAATGAGATGATTTTTGATGAGATAATAATGCGAGTTTTTTTTTTGTGTTTTTATTTATTTATTTGTAGATTTTTAATTAATGTAATTTATTTTTTATATTTTTATTTATTTTTATCAATCTTTAAATATTTGTATATATTTGAAACTAGTTTGTACTTCTTTTTATTTGTTTATTTATTTGGTATATTATTATTCACTGTAAGCCCGGATAAGTTGAGTTTACTTAAAAAATTTGAGGAAACTGGTTGCCCTAAAATTTTTAAGTAATGTATACTTTAAAAACTTAAGTGAGCTCTACTTAAAAGATAAGAGTTGTTCTAATATGTATTATAAGTTGAATACACTTAATGCTTTTAATTAGTGTCAATCAATTTACTCTACTTATCTTTTTAAGTGCAATAAAATACACACAAAAGTAATACACAGGGTTGTTTTTATTAAAATTTTCTTCCCAAATACAACAAAACAATGCAAATACTGTGCAATACAACTTAAAAATCAGTTTGCCTACTTTTCTCTCAAGTGCATCTACTCAATCAAGAGCTAATAACATTGACCTCAGCTTTAAATGCTCACAAAATATGTTGTTTATACCCCCAAGAACAGGAAAGCTTGTTTTAACATCTGGACTAGAAGCGTCAGTTCACCCAAAAAAATGGAAATTTACTCACCCTCAAGTTAAGTTTTTCTTTTTTTCTTATGAACACAAAAAATGATATTTGGAAAACCTGTAACCATTGCTTTCCATAGTAGGAAAAACAAATACCATGGAAGTCAATGGTTACAGATTTTTAGCTTTGTTCAAAATATCCTTGTTTGTGTTCAACAGAAGAATGAAACTCACATGTTTGGAACAAGTGAAGGATGAGTAAAAGATGACTTAATTTCCAGTTTTGTGTGAACTATCCTTTTAAACACAAACATATTGTAGAACACAATGTATACTGTTTACATACAAGTTAAAATTTGTTCATGACTTCACAGAATTAATTTTTACTATTGTAACCAGTATATGTACTGAACAAACTGTAATTTTGGGTCTTTTTTCACAATACAACGAGAAATAAATAATAATTAAAATTATTATGAAGATCTGTTACTGTAAGCTGACCTTTACACTGTAACAGCAAGACAACACTTTGTCCAGTTTTCGAGCAGGGGATAAATGAGTCCGAGAAGACAACAGAAGGCTCGAGGCAGGTCTGTATGAATGATGAAAGATGATGAACACTCTGGATGGTTTAAGCTGTGGACATTTTTCATCGATGCAAATGATTCCTGTGGAAACTTGATAGTATGGGTCCTCGCGAGAGACATCCTATTGAAAGAAAAAAGAATGCAAATATGATGATACTAGTTAAATAACTCAAGCAGACTTAAGCAGAAAAAAGCTAGAATAAAAGAGATGATGAAAATAGGCAATAGGTAGACTCATGTAGACAAAAAACCCACCTTTGTCTGACGTAAGAGCCAAAAGCTGACCAGCAACATGGTTTTCCTGAAGATGCTCATCAAATTTGGAGAGTAATTTTAAGAGCATTATGGAAGCCCTCTGTGAGATTTTTGCCCACCACTTGATTGAAGTTGAAATAAACCTGAAATATAAAACAAGTGAAAAACAAAACAGTTATGTTCCTTGTGTATTTTAGTCCAGTATGCTTTGAAACTTACAATCTTGTTATTAGCACATGACTTTATGATTTACTTTTACAGAACAATACTCAGCAAAGCCACATGACAGACTGCTAAACTTAACTGGTGCATCTGCACTTGTCAGTTGAGCAAGATTGGTGTGAATAAGTGCTCTTTCAAGGCAATAAATAATTTTTTAAAAATCAAAAACAATTCCTGTTGCAAACAAGGAAACAGAACAATTTTGGCATATAGTTTCCATTTGTCAGTCTATTATCATTTTTTCACAGTTAAAAATACAATACTTACATTGCCAATGCACGCCTTTCTGTCATCTGAAACAAAATAAATCTTTGTTAGAATGCAACAAACTTATAATTGCATTAAACGTTCATTCAGCTTATTCTATTCAAACAATGGCTGCATTAAAATTAAACAAATGTAAAAGTTTGTTCAAATTCACTCACCAAACTAAATTATGATTGTCCTTACATCCTTTCTGCTCCACTGAAACCACAGCATACTGTATGTGACCCACCTAAAATGTGTTGAACAGGACGGTGTGAACCAAGCAGTGGCAAAACTGTATTAAAGGCTTTAAATAGCATGGTCTGTTTAAACAATGCTCTATATGACCGCAAATAATCAGCTCGGGGAAAAAAGGCGATAATACACAGCTGAAAATGCGCTGTGTAATCGCCTCTCGAGAATTCAGACTCGGCTCCGTTTCCATGTCAACCGTGCAGGCAGGAGCAAACAAATGAACGCGCGTCAACTTTGAATGTGCGTCGTTTGAAAAAAAAAGACGCTTGTTGTCAAGTAAAAGTGCAACGACTCTATTAAAGCATGTTTTTCGCGCAGTAAATCGTCCGCGGAACACGCTTCACAGACATATGTTTATGAGGGATCGTGTCCACCCCTCAGAACTGAAAATCTTGCAGGTTAACTAGTGAGCTCACATGCTAAATACACACGGCAAGTGTTTAAACAGGACCCGCGCATTTAAAGTGAAACATACTTAAAACAGTGTTTTCCGGTATTCACAAACAGCCAAAAATAAAAACTGGATAAAATGTTTACAGTCTACTCACCAGAAGTCTGATATCACCTGCTGCAACTGCAAGAAAATGGCGGTGCCTGACTTGAACACAAGTCAGGTTGGGGGCAGGGGGCGTGATCAGTCAAAAACTTTTAAAACATTAGTCTATTGTACTTAAAGTTATTCATACAATAAACTTTGTCTACAAAAATGTAGAATTCACTTAAAATGTTATAGTAATGAACCAAAAATTAAACTATTTAAGTACTTTGCACTTAAACTGTATAATTAGACATGAAATCCGGGCTAAGAGTGTTTTTATACCTTTATTTTTTTATTTTATGTGTGTATTTAAGTTGTATTTATTTATTTTAATTTTATTTATTTAAAAGTAATGTTTTTTTTTTTTTTTTAAATCACAGCTTTGATTTTTAAATGCAGAGTAGATGTTTGCTTTCTGGCACAAAAAAGTTATGCCTTTTTATTACTGTGTTAAATCAAGCTCTAACCATGACCTTTCAGTCTGTTTGAGATTTAATTTAAAATGATAAATTATTGTAGCGTTTCAAAATGCTTCAGAAAGCTTAGTTTTACAATTGTTTTGGCATTCAATGAACTAAATCACATGCTTCAAATAACATCAAACCATTATAGTGTAATGTCTGCGTAAATAACCGGTCAATATTAAGTAAACAGAACCAGCTTCATAGACTTAATGGACTAGACTTCAATTGATTAGAACTGCTTAAAATATATGTTAAGCTGCTTTGACACAAGCTTCATTGCAAAAAACACTATAGAAATAAAGATGAATTAAATTGAATTGGATAATAATCTGAAATTAAGATTTATTTATCAGAAGTACAGAAAGATAAACAATAATAAAAACATACTGTAAACAGAAATATCACATTTAAAAAATGTTTAATTTTCTAAAAATTTTATTAAATGTTAAAGCTGAGTCAAACTCCTCCAAATGCACATGCAATAAGACTAGACTCTCGTCATACCCTTTTATAACTAAATTGTGTTGTTTGAACATAGTCTTTATAGTTTTAACACTAATAATGGTAAAGTAAATCTTCTCCTAAATGTTATCTGAAGTCCATCCTAGTAACTGCTTTAAACAGTGTTAATTTCGTTGATGAAAATTTTTCGTCATAATTTTCGTGACAAGCAAGTTTCTACCGACCAAAATGAGACACAAACTAAATAAAAATTAATTGATGATGACGAAAACTATAATAAAAATATACTGACATTTTTGTTGACTAATACAAACGAGACAAGAATGTGATTAAGGAACGTTTCTTTTTTAGAAAATATCCAAGCAGAATTAACCTTAGTGTGTGATGCATGACATGACATAAATCTTTGCTTTAGTATTCCTTTATGTGAGTTAACACAGGGACTGAGTGCACATTTTACAGGATAACACATTATCATTTGCCAGTCTTCTGTCATTACTTATTTAATCAGTGCTATACAGCTAAGCACCTGCATGTACAGTACTCCAACTACAACAGTAAAGCTTGGTAGCCTATAGACTGACATTACAAAGTGAACTTTAAATATTTTAAGCCCTTTCTAAGATTTAATTGCTTCAAACTGTTCAACAGACTAGTCAAAAACATTAGTAGGTAAAAAAAAAAGTTTTGCTAAATAATTGCAAAAACCTGCAGATTCAGTAGGCTACTGTTCTTGCATGTGGATTGATTGCTGTCACAGAATTTTACATATTATTTATGATATAAATAAACAATGCATATCTTATTTTTGTTCTTCAGTGGAAAAGCTGTATTCCATATACCTGTACAGTGCATCTGGAAAGTCTTTATATCGCTTCACTTTTTCCACATTTTTTTATGTTACAGCAGGGGTCACCAATCTCGGTCCTGGAGGGCCGGTGTCCCTGCTGAGTTTAGCTCCAACTTGCCTCAACACACCTGCCTGGGTGTTTCAAGTACACCTAGTAAGACCTTGATTAGCTTGTTCAGGTGTGTTTGATTGGGGTTGGAGCTAAAATCTTCAGGACACCGGCCCTCCAGGAACAAGTTTGGTGACCGTTGTGTTACAGCCTTATTCCAAAATGGATTAAATTAATTTATTTCCTCAAAATTCTACATACAATAACAGTGATTAGGGGAGAAGGGCCTTAGTCAGGGAGGTGATCAATAACCTGATGGTAACTCTGTCTGAGCTCCAGTGTTCTTCTGTGGAGAGAGGAGAACCTTACAGAAGGACAACCATCTGTGCAGCAATCCACCAATCAGGCCTGTATGGTAGAGTGGCCAGACGGAAGCCACTCCCAACCTGGAATTTGCCAAAAGGCATCTGAAGGACTCTCAGACCATAAGAAACTAAACTCTCTGGTCTGATGAGACTAAAATTGAACTCTTTAGTGTGAATGCCAGGCGTTACGTTTGGAGAAAACCAGGCACCGCTCATCACCAGGCTAATACCATCCCTAGAGTGAAGCATGGTGGTGGCAGCATCATGCTGTGGGGATGTTTTTCACCAGCAGAAACTGCAAGACTAGTCAGGATAGAGGGAAAGATGAATGCAGCAATGTACAGAGACCTCCTGAATGAAAACCTGCTTCAGAGTGCTCTTGACCTCAGACTGGGGTGACGGTTCATCTTCCAGCAGGACAATGACCCAAAGCACACCGCCAAAATATCAATGGAGTGGCTTAACAACAACTCTATGCATGTCCTTGAGTGGCCCAGCCAGAACTCAGACCTGAATCCTATTGAACATCTCTGGAGAGATCTGAAAATGGCTATACACCGTCGCTTCCCATCCAACCTGACAAAGCTTGAGAGGTACTGCAAAGAGGAATGGGCAAAAATTCCCAAAGACAGGTGAGCCAAGCTTGTGGCATCATATTGAAAAAGACTTGAGGCTGTATTTGCTGCCAAAGGTGCATCAACAAAGTATTAAGCAAAGGCTGTGAATACTGATGTACATGTGATTTTTCAGGTTTTTTATTTTTAATAAATTTGCAACAATTTCAAAAACTCTTTTTTCACATTGTCGTTATGGGGTATTGTGTGTAGAATTTTGAGAAAATAAATGAATTTAATCCATTTTTGAATAAGGCTGTAACATTAAAAAATGTGAAAAAAGTGAAGCGCTATGAATACTTTCCGGATGCACTGTATTAATGAGCATGTTTTATTTCATTTTAAGTTATAATATTTTGTATAAATTTATGTATAAAACATTTTAAACCAAATATATTTTAGTCAACTAGAATAGATTTAGTCGACTAAAATCTTATGAAGTTTAGTCGACTAAAACTAGACTAACACCAAAATGATTCAGAAGACTAAAATATGACTAAAACTAAAATGGAATTGTAGTCAAAAGACTAAGACTAAAACTAAATCAAAGTTTGCTGTCAAAATGAACACTGGCTATAAAATCATTCATGAAAAAATACTAATGTAGGAACTATAAATAAGCACTAGCTGAGTTTTTAGCATCATTACTAACACAATTTGACACGTGAAACAGTGTTTGTAGCTTGAAATAACTGCGTATTTGTGAAATGCTCTGAGAAGTGCTTGAAAAAAAAACTGAATAATTTATCTGAACCATCATGACCTTCACACGTCTGTTTAGTCTGTTCTTTTTCTCTTGGTGTTTGTTTGGCACAGACCATTGATTTATTGATTTATTTATTTTTCTGTTTTCTGCATCTGTAGGATCTGCATAATCCAGTTCCGCTATGTGGGCAGGCGAAACATCAGCCGGTATGCCTGATAAGGACTCAGCAGCTGCATGTTTCCCATTTGAGAGTCAACCACATTCAGATCACACACATTTACATGAACCACAAATGGGATGATCTGTTCCCTGTTATTGTGTTATCAAAACCAGATCTTTACATTACATTACATTACAAATCCACTGGTACAGTACCAAGATTAGCGCTGTTGTGGATATCTTTGGTTGTTTATGTGTGTTGTTTAGATGCCAGGAACCGTGGGTGTCAAAACTCTTCTCCCCCGAGAGAAAATCTCAGACCATGCCGGTTCTGCGAGGACGAGCGAGCTTAATGCAGGCCAAGCTGCAGCAGTTCAGCACTATGGACACCTCATTGACTCTGAACATGGGTAATCTGGGGGCTCTTAAACCCTTACAGTTTTGGAAGATAAACATTTTGAGGCTGTTGAGGATGTTTACATCCACTCTTGGGTGATTTTGAGTCTTAATTTGGCCACAACTTTCTCTGTGTTTCAGCAAGTGGAAGGATTTTTGGTGGCAAATCTTATTTTGGGAAAATGCTTTGAAAAAATTCCATAAACTCAACAATACACTCAAAATTATGCAATATAATTTATACAAATATACACAGAGTTACTACCCTTTTGTTATGTTCGTCACTGTTTTTGCCCCATTGACTTTCATTATAATGACATTTATCGATTGCAAAGCCATGGCAGCATATACAGTGCATCCGGAAAGTATTGTTTTCATCTTATTTTAACACATAATTTAAAATCTTATTTTAACATATATTTTGGGAATATTTTTTGAAAATTTTCAAAAACTCAACAATAGACACAAATATACGCAAAATTACTACCATTTGGTTATGTTGGTCGCTGTTTTTGCCCCATTGACTTCCATTATAATAACCTGACACCATATAATCATGCATTCTTGATTGTTAGTAACATTTGTCATTTTTAACATTACACAAGGCTTAAATACAGACTTGTGAGTCCTTAAATTGTTAACTGATTCTACACTGTAAAAAGCGATTAGTTGACTTTACTTAAAGAAGTGAGTAAACTCAGTGAGTTAAAATTGTTAAGTTCTTCCTCGCCACAATTAGCCAGATGCCAGAATTTTGATTATTTTTATCTAAATTTGATGGGCCTCAGAATATTTTCTAGGTATATACTTTGACTTTGTTATATATCAAAATAAAGAACCAAGCCTCTGCTTTTTTAACAAATAAAGCTTTTTATTCTATTTTCATGTTTTTTTTTTTTATTTATCACGGCTTGAATGCAGATAAATTTAATCAAAAATGCAACATTTTTACCCAAAATGCAGAGAACAATACATTATTTTCATAGTAATGCTTTTTGAAGATATATGACACACACACAATTATGTGCATAATTAGAAAGATTAAGTTGTCAACTTAACAGTTTCTAGGTACAACAGGTTTATTCGCTTTTTTAAAGGTAAATTTAATTGCTTTTTACAGTGCACATGTTTTGCTGAGCCCATCTGTTTATATTATTTCAGATTATTAAAACAGTCATTTTTAAAAACTTTTGTGCAGAAAATGCTCCGCCCACTGTTTATCTTAAAGCTTTATCTTGATAAAAAAAAAAAAAACTTATGAACATTTATATGCGTTTATGTATGTATTATATTATATATGCGTCAAATAAAAAACAAAAACAAATTACTGCTTAAAAACCGTGGTGTTTTTAATGCGGTTTCTATGGGACAGGACAGTAAATTTGACGTTATTCTCTTTTCTGGCTTCCATCATCAGTCTCGCACTATTTTTTTCCTTTTTCTGAAAGTCTTTATAACACCATTGTAGCATTTGTCATTAATTATTTCAGCAAATAGGATTGTAAAAAAATATTTGTTGTACTCTCCCATTCACCGCGCTCTAAATTTACCTAACTATGACAACTTCCGCTGCCAAGAAACTCGGAAATGTGAAAAGGGTCTATAAAACCTTAAAGGCAGACATGTGAGCTCTTAATTGGGCTTTATTTGTTAATTGATTGTATATTCTTCACTGAATCCATCTGTTCTGCTTATTAAGGCAATCGGGATTAATGGCAAAATCTGTGCAGAAAAACTATATTACCCATGATGCTGTCCTAAAAATTTTATAATTTTACCGCTCACTAAGTTATTGGATAAAAACTGCAGTATCCATTATATTGGAAAATATTATTGCAATTTAATTGCCTATTTTATTATGTTATTATTATCATTTCAAAAAGTCACGATTCTTCAGAAATCCATCTCTGCTGCTTAGTTTTTTGTTTTGTTTCAAAGAAATTTGAAAAGAGCAGCTTAAAAATATATATTACAGATGTGGATAATTCGGTATCGGTGCAGTAATAGATCCGGTTATTATGTACTCACGTCATTTATCTCACATGCTATACTGCAGTAGCTTACTATGACGAGAGATGTCACTCATCGGTGAACAGCGCCCAGGCCCGGATTAAGAATTCAGAGGCCCCTGGGCACAATGTCTTGTAGGGCTCCCTACAAGGCCGCAACCTTATAGTTGAATTAAAAAATAAGATTAATATAATATTTTTTAAATAAAGTTAATCTATAATGTTTTGATCACATTTTTTTAATAAATGATATAGTACATATATTTATAGTCAACAAAGATTTACCTGATTTTAAAAGCATTTAAAGCACACTTTGATAAAAAAAAATACTAATATAACTAGTGAAAATTAATGGTTTTTAATATACTTGTTCAAGTTCACTGAAGCAGTACTGAAAATGTATATTTAAGGGTATTTTTAATGTATAACTTCTACAAACTTAAAATGCATATGATTTGGATATAACACCTCTCCAATTCAGTTCTATGAATCTGAGTCTTCCATAATACACACACTGATTAATGATTCCTGCTGTCTCCCTCGTGATGAAGAAGAAGAGTAGGCAAAAAGCACTTGATTATAAAGCTGAAAGTATCCGAAATCACACACACTGTACCAGTTCTCTCCTGTCTCTCTCCTCTTCAGGGGCTTTTTCTGCCTCTCTCTCTGTCTCTCTCTCCATGAGGTCGGAGAATATGGGTGAAGCAGGGCGACTAACATTGTAAATACAGATTAATTATATTAAGATGTCGCTAACATTTAACACCAGGTGGAAAAAAACTGTTTATAGATTATTTATTATTATCCTTATTAAATACCTTGTGACTCATTTTATATACTTTATTGAAATTTTTAAACTAAAACATTTCCTTTCTATTGAAAATAAATCTATTTCCAATCTGATATGTAATGGGGGAAAAAGAACGTGTTCATCAGATGCTGGATTCGAACCGGGTTTATTATCGATCGCCTCAAAACATGTTACCATACACTTTACGAGCTACACCACGCCCACCTGCTGTCTGCTGCGCTCTTTAGTTATGTTGTCTCTGTGGATCAAATGGCGTGGTGGGAAGCTTTCATCTAGCTTATTCCATTGAGGTGCGCTATTTGCACTTGGCCTAAATAGACACTCCAAAATCAGCATTCCCCCCTCAAGATACAATTCATTTAGCTGACTATTTGTATTAAAGGACAACATTGTATTACAAATACATATAAAATGTGATTATAAATGATACATTTTAATACAAGAATTCTTGTGCTGTGAAGTAGAATATAAAAATGGTGTATGGAAAGCATCATCAATGCACCGAGATATCGAATTGAACCGAATCGATGGCATGAGAATTGTAACCGAACCGTGAGACCAGTGTAGGGTCATACCTCTAATATTAATATTATAAACATCTTTATTTTTTACTTTGATCAATTTAATCCATAAAAGTATTCATTTCTTAAAGAAAAGACCCTAAACTTAGGAACACCACTGTATATAACTGAAGTTTTTTTTAGCTCTTTATCTTCCACTCTTAAGAAAAAAGCATGTTTTGACCAATTTCTTTGCTTAAATTGTGTTCCTGACACCACCCTAAACTGTTTTTGAGTTCATTTAAATGATAACCTATAGACAAAAGGTCAACCAGGCGAAAACATACTACACATTTTATTAATTTCATAGCTTTTTTTTTCTTTTTGAGCCTACTATTATTGAATATTAGATGAACAACCTCTGAATTTTCACGAATCTTTGAGTGAAGTCATTTACCTTGAACTTTTCTCAAAAAAAAAAGCATGTTTTGACCAATTTCTTTGCTTAAATTGTGTTCCTGACACCACCCTAAACTGTTTTTGAGTTCATTTTAATGATAACCTATAGAAAAACCAGGCGAGCCTAGTATTATTGAATATTAGATGAACAACCGCTGAATTTATAGGCTGCACGGTGGCGCAGTGGGTAGCACGTTCGCCTCACAGCAAGAAGGTCACTAGTTCGAGCCTCGGCTGGGTCAGTTGGCGTTTCTGTGCTGAATTTGCATGTTCTCCTCACGTTTCCCCCACAAGTCCAAAGACATGCACTACAGGTGAATTGAGTAAGCTAAATTGTCCGTAGTGTATGTGTGTAAGGGAGTGTGTATGGATGTTTCCAAGTGATGGGTTGCAGCTGGAGGGGCATCCACTGCGTAAAACATATGCTGTAAACATACGTTGGCGGTTCATTCCACTGTAGCGACCCCAGATTAATAAAATGACTAAGCCGAAAAGGAAATGAATGAATGAATGAACCTCTGAATTTTGATGAATCTTTTAAGTGAAGTCCTTTACTTTGCAGTCAGATTAATGTACACTGTTGTGTTTCAGCCGGAGGTACCACAGAGGCAGAGATCAATCATCAGTCTTTGCTGGAGGGGAACACATCGACAGAGGTCTGTCTGACGGTGCTGGACGTCCTCTCTCTCTTCACTCAGAGCTTCAAGGTAAACAAGCTGCAGATCTGACCTTCAGAGTTCAGTGTTTCAGTGCTGGTGATGTGATTAATGTATTCTGACAGAATCAGCTGCTGGACAGTGATGGTCACAACGCTCTGATGACGAAGATCTTTGACACATATCTCACTTTACTGAAAGTCGGACAATCAGAAACCGCAATCAAACACATCTTTGCCTCTCTGCGAGCTTTTATCGTCAAGGTGAGATCTGTATATTTCACAAACCATTAAGGGTGACTCCACACTTGAAGATTGGTTCTCTTGATTCTTTTAATCTGGCCTAATAAAGAAAATATTGAATTTAATCTTGGTTTAATTAGCAGTTATGTTCTTATTTTTCAAGACTGAACTTTAATATGCTATACTGAAAAAATATCATTTTTGACAAATATTTGTGACAGAACTTTGGATCAGAGATTGTTTTATTAGAATTAAATGTGACAAACGTCAAGACAAGCTTAACACAACATTTAGGAATCAATTATTTACCTAGCCTCATGTAGTTCCAGTCCCAATTGGTATTGGTAACATTTTACTTTACTTTACTTTACTTTACTTTACTTTACTTTACTTTACTTTACTTATTTTACTTTACTTTACTTTACTTTACTTTACTTTATTTACTTTATTTTGTTTTATTTTATTCATTTAATTTTAAATTATTTGTTTTATTTAATTTAATTTTTAATTTAATTAATTTACATTTATTTTAGTTTAGTTTTATTTATTTTTAAATTCAATTAACATTTTTATTTTTAATTTAATTAAATTTTATTATTATTTTTTTTTAATTGATTTAATTTAAAATCTTATTTTATTATTTTTTATTGCTTTGATTTGTTTATTTTAGTTTTGTTTTATTTATTCTTAATTTAATTTAATTTAAAAAAACATTTTATTTTATTATTTATTTTTAAATGAATTTAATTAACATTTTTATTTTGTTTTTAATTTAATTTAATTTAATTATTATTAATTTTTTAATTGATTTGATTTACATTTATTTTAGTTTTTTATTTTAATTTAATTTAAATTTTATTATTTATTTTCTAATTTGTTTAATTTACATTTATTTTGTTTAATGTTTAATCAATTTAATTAAAATCTTTATTTTATTTGATTAATTTTTATTTATTTAATTTACATTTATTTTAATTTTGTTATTTATTTTTTTAATAATTTTATACTTTTTTATTTTATTTTATTATTATACATTTTTTATTAATTTGATTTACATTTATTTTATTTTATTTTATTTTATTTTTATTTTATTTTATTTAGCAAAAAGATGTTAACCAATTGCCTTTATTAATTATTTTTTTGTTTTGTTTTGTTTTTAGATTTACTATAACAGTGAAAAATGAGGCCAATCCTAACAAAGAATAAAATGTGAGCGAATGTCAGGATTTTGTAGAATTGGCCTACATTAATGTGTTTGTTTCTATTTCAGTTCCAGGTTCCCCTTTTTAAGGGCCGTGTAATGCTGTGCGGCTCTCTGTGTTATGAGGTCTTGAAGTGCTGTATGTCCAAACTAAGTGTCCTGCGTGGGGAGGCCTCTGCCCTTCTTTACCTGCTCATGAGACATAATTTTGACTACACAAAGAGGAAGAGCTTTCTGCGCGTGCATTTACAGGTATAAAATGAAACTTTCATTCAACCCCATTTTATTAGCTACTAAAATAATCCGAGACTAATGTTTCCCATCTCTGCGCTTGTGCTTGTTTTCTTTTATTCCTTCATTTCCAAGTACAACACAACACCCTAACTATCCCAGCTACATATTTTAATTGGAAAGCAATCAAACCTCATGGCAAATCTCTTCTTTTTTTCATGTTGGAAGTTGTGAATCTCATCTTTCTGTATGTGAATGCAGTATCTTGACCCATCGTTTATTTTGTTTATCGTCTCCTTGTTTTTAAATCGTAAGCTGTTGCCTAATATTTTGCAGTAAAAGACCATGTGAATGTGGAGGAGGTGTGTTGAGTAATTAGAGGGAGTAGTGTAAAAGTACGGCGTGGCTATTTGAAAAGTTGCACGTTTCAAGCACACAAGGGGTGATTCATGAGCTTGTGTAAGATTCTTACAAGGGCTTTACACAATCAGTACGTTTACATGGACACCAATACTTCAACTTTAATACAATAAATTAATACAATACTCTGATTAAGAGTCTACCATGTAAACAGCGATTTTTGATGACATTAATCTGACTAAAGTCATAATCAAACTTAACAGGAATCGAATTAAGACATGTAGAGTATTTCTATTTTGGTCACACTATTGAAGTGCAGTACAGACACATAAACACATTAAACTATTATCATTTTGCAGTACTTTTCACTACATTTGGCGGCAGGATGCACAGAGGGCAGTTGTCAGGCGTTTGACGACAAACAAATGTGAATGGCTTCAAGCAGGAAAGCACATTTTTGGTGGGAGCGGGTAACGAAGACTATTCTCTCATCTAGTACCTCCGAGTTTGTCGCGGGGGCATGAATGAAAAGCTAGTAAATAAAACCCAATAGTCTCTGACTGCTGAGGTGGCCTGTTTCTTGAGAATTTGTATCCGACATTGTCTGTTTGCATGCATAGTGTGAGAAATGAACTGCAGTTGAACTTCAGCAAAATCAGTACGTTAACATGAACACCAATACCTCGATTTTAACATGATTAAGACAATACTCTGATTAAGAGTCTACCATGTAAACAGATTTTCGATGACCTTATTCTGACATAAGCAAGTCATAATCGAACTAAACAGAAATCGAATTAAGACATGTGGAGTATTTCTATTTTAGTGGCATTATTGAAGTGGACCACAGACATGTAAACACCGCAAGCTATTACCGTTTTTAGTACTTTTTGCTATGTTTTGCGACAGGATGCACACATGGCAGTTGTCAGGCATTTGTCAACAAACAAATGTGAATGGCTTCAAGCAGGAGAGCACATTTTTGGTGTGAGCGGGAAACGATGACTATGTGATGACTACCTCTGAGTTTGTCGCTGTGGTGGGAATGAAATGTTAGTAATCGAAACTCAATAGTTTCTGACTGCTGAGGTGGCCTGTTGCTTGAGAATTTGTTTCCATCGCCGTCTGTTTGCACACATAGTGTGAGAAATGAACAGCAGTTGAACTTGCTGCAAAATTAACAACACACAAACACTCGGACGATGTCGGACAGCAGATAGAGTAGACGTGTCTACATGCATCTCCCGCTATTGCTGTGATTTTGTAGCCACATCGTACATAATTTCGTCTGTAAACCTGACCAAAACGTCGTTGTTTATATTCCAGTGTCAACATGACCTCAAAATCGAGTAAACAAACTAAAAAAGACACCAAAACGAACTTTGCTGGCAACGTCTCCAGCGAGCTTAAAATGGCGGAGATTAGGAAGCTGTTGGAGGAAGACCGCCAGGCCTTATCAGCTTAATTTAAATCACTCGAGTCTAAAATCGTTGAGGAGGGGGATCGGTAAAATGAGGTGCCGGATCAGATTTCAGAAGTCCCGGATCCGGTGTGCTCCGGCACAAATTAAGCCCTGGTTGTAAGTCAAAATACCTAACGCACAGTTGGCTGCGTGCACGACAAGTAGTCTATACTTCTGTCAAACGCGCTGTTTTCAAAGAATGTTACGATCAGGTAAAATACAGATGTTAAGTGTTGCACATACTATGTTATGCTGTGCTGACCATTTATTGTCATTATCATTATTTGTTATATTTTAGTTCCTTTCTAACATTTTTGATAAAACTGGGAAACTGAACTATTTTTGCAGCGGACAATTTACTGCATTACATTATCAAGATGACGAACTCACAATGTTTTTTTTTAGTTCCTGTTATTACAATAGTATCATTTTAAATCTGTTTATTTCTATTATAATTTGAGTTTGAATTTTTTTTTTTTTTTTTTTTATCAGATTATCATATATCAGATTTTTATTTGTTCACTGTATTGGTTACCATTGTAAGAGAATGCAAATATTAGAGGTCTGTTTAAGTGCCTTATTTGGTCACCAATCGATATATGGTTATTGCTATTATACAACAATTGATTGAATAGATAATACATGGTATTCTATTGTTACTTGTTTCTTTTGTTTTTTAGATGTTTCTAAAGATATTTAGATGGTGCTCTACAATTCTTTTGTATTTTTTCTAATCATTTGACATTTTGAAAGTGAGGTTTCAGATTATTTTTGTTCTATAACATAGCCTGCTAATTTAAGTGATTTAGATTTTTTTTTTAAACGGGAGTACCTAACCTAGAAAGGTAGAAGTGGTTTATGATGTGTAGCCTGAATGCTCAGTTAGGTTTTTTCTATAGGGAGTATTTTATATTCATTTCATTTATTTATTTATTTTGTTTTCTTGTATTTTTTTCTGGTTTTCTTTGTTAACTTTTTTATGTCCTCTATTTTCCATTCTTCATTTTGGATTATCAACATGGAGTCTGTCAAAATCAGTATTTTAGGAAATGGATACTGTAACTACAGTGAATGGCAATGAGATGTGTCTTATCTCCTGGAATTAATAACAGGATCAAGGCTGGCAGGGTTTTATTACATTTAAAGCATCTAAAGGCTGATATTATGTTTCTACAAGAAACACATTTAAAATCTTTTGATTTGATATGAATCAATAGACCATGGATGGGTAATTTTTACCATTCCAAATTTTTTCAAAGAGCTCGTGGGGCAGCTATTATAATGCATAGAAAGGTCATGTTTGAAGAGTCCCATATAATTTCAGATCCAAATGGTCGTTTTGTAGTAGTCCAAGGCAAGCTAAACAATGTCAGAGTCATTCTGGCCTCAGTTTATGCTCCCAATTGGGATAACTTTTTTGTTAATTTTTTTTCTATTCTTCCAAATGTGGCTGACCACCATATACTTATTGGGGGGGATTTCAACCTGGTTCAAGATACTGTGTTTGATAGATCTTCTTCTAAGCAATCAGTTTTACCCAAGTCGGCAGAAATAGAGTCAGACTATACTTCTCAGCTGGGACCCTTGGAGACACAAACATCCTCAGGATAAAGTCTACTCTTTTTTTTTTCTCATATGTGCATCATACATTTTCAAGGATTGATTTCTTTCTTCTTGATAACATACTGTTGAACTGTGTCAAGGCATGGTACTGTACCTATCACGCAAGAGTAATTTCCGATCATTCCCCTGTATCCATAGATGTAGTTTTAGCTTCGAAAATTAAAATGTATTTTGAACTTAATCAGACCCCAGATATCAGTAGTCTAACTCTTTGGGAAGCTTTTAAAGCCTTCATGCGGGGGCAGATTATTTCTTTTATATCTCACTTAAAGAAAACCGAAACTTCCAGATTGTCTTCAATTACAGATGATCTTCACAAATTAGATATATTATATGCCTCTTCCTCCTCTCCTTCGCTTTATAATAAACGAGTACAGCTACATGCAGAACATAATCTTCTACTGACAAATACAATAGCAAGACAACTTAGACAAAGCAAGCAACATTTTTTTGAACATGGGGACAAAGCCGGTAAGCTTTTGGCTCACCAAGCGTGCTCGGTTTATGCCTCAAGGTGGATTTCAAAAGTCAAAGCGCCAACAGGTGAATTGATATCAGATCAAAAAGGGATTAACTCTGTATTTACTATAAAACATTATATATGTCAGAAAATTCCTCAAACAATACAAGCTGGGATTCCCTCGATGCTTTAACTTTTTTTTCCGAAAATTGATGAAACTCTTGCTATTTGTTTAGGTAGTCCTATCACTGAGGTAGAGATACAAGACGCAATTAAATCTATGCAATCTGGTAAATGACCAGGTCCGGACAGCTTCTCAGCCGAGTTTTATAAGTCATTTGCCTCCTCACTAACCCCAGTCTTAACACGGTTATATAATGATTCATTTAAAGAAGGTCACCTACCGCCCACTTTATGCGAAGCTTCAATTTCATTGCTTCTTAAAAAAGATAAAGACCCCACCAACTGTAGCAATTATAGGCCAGTGTCACTGCTTAATGTTGATTTTAAAATTTTGGCTAAAGTGTTGTCATGTCGTCTCCAATCTTTACTACCATCTTTAATATGTCTAGATCAGACAGGCTTCATACCAATGAGACACTCATTCTTTAATACTAGGAGACTTCTTAATATTCTTTTTTCACCTCCTTCTGATTCACCAGATATAATTTTGTCATTAGATGCTGAGAAGGCATTTGACAGAGTGGAATGGGCCTATTTATATTTAATTTTAGAGAAGTTTGGGTTTGATACTAACTTTATCTCTTGGATTAAGTTACTTTATTCATCACCAGTTGCGTCAGTTTACACTAATGGCTTGAATTCACCCCTTTTTTTCATTGAACATGGGACACGACAGGGCTGTCCCCTTTCCCTTTTACTTTTCAACCTTGCTATAGAGCCTCTAGCTATATGGCTCCGTAGCCATAATGGTTTTGAGGGAATATCACGATATGGCTTAGTCCATAAACTTTCATTCTATGCTGACAATCTGTTACTTTACATTTCTAATCCGGTCACCTCCCTACCAATTATTTTGGACGTTCTAGATAAATTCAGTCATCTTTCAGGTTATAAAATAAATTTACAGAAAAGTGAACTTTTTTTTTTGTCAACTCTGAAGTGAGTAAGATCTCATATTCACATTTTTCTTTTAGAATAGCTACAAGTGGGTTAAAATACCTTGGCATTTTCTTCACCAACTCATTCAATAACTTATTTATTAATAATTTGGTGGTTGATAAAATCAAATCACACTTTTCTAAATGGTCGTCACTTCCTTTGTCCCTTGTAGGCCGTATTAATTTAGTAAAAGTGGTTATTTTACCTAAATTTCTTTTTCAACATGTTCCAATTTTCATTAAGAAATCTTTTTTTTACTAATTTGGATGGTATTTTACGTTCATTTATCTGGGGCAACAAGCCTGCACGCCTCAAGAAATCAGTTCTCCAACTTCCTAAATCCAAAGGAGGACTTCCTAACTTCCAACAAAATTACTGGTCTTGTAATATTAATAAGATTCTCTACTGGAAGAATCCTCCTCAAGCTGACAACTGTGCCCCCTGTGTTCACTCAGAGATAGTGTCTACAAAAGGCACTCTGCACTCAGCTCCCAGCTTCCATTAATTATCAGCGGAATTTCATCTAACTTGGTAGTCATTAACAATATTAAAATTTGGGTTCAATTCAGAAAGCATTACGGCTTGCATAAAACATCTGTCCATACACCTATTTTGAACAATACATTTTTCTCACCATCTTGTTTTGATAACACTTTTCGAATTTGGGCAGCTAATGGACTCGTTGAGGTAAAGGATTTATATGAAGACGGGGTATTCGCATCTTTTTCATTTCTATCCACTAAATACAATCTCCCCAACAGTCATTTGTTTTGTTTCTTTCAGGTCAGACACTTTGTTAAGAAATTGTTTCCCCACTTTCCTAACCGCCCTCCTGAACACAATCTTGACTATTTTTTCAGTTTAGATACATGTCAGAAACATTTAATATCAGCAATTTATAATTTAATAAGTACGCTAAATAAAAATCCTATAGTTTCTCTCAAAGAATCTTGGGAAAAAGACCTTGGTGTTGATATTACAGAAAAACAATGGGAGGATATTTTAAAGATGGTCCACTCCTCTTGTATATGTGCCAGACATGGCCTAATGCAATGTGAGGTGCTCCATAGAGCTCATTTAACCAATGCCAAAGTAGCCAAATTTTTCCCTGACAGAAGTGATGCCTGTCATCGTTGTACGCAGTCTCTTGCTAACCATCTCCATAATGTATGTTCTAGAGTTGCCCTCAATTAAAAAATTTCTGGTCCAGTGTTTTTGACACACTTAATAAATCTATTAACATAAATCTAGACCCTAACCCCTTGACAGCCCTTTTTGACATTTTAGAGAGAGCTGACTTGACTGTTACATCTCACCGGGTTATTGCTTTTTCTACTCTTTTAGCTAATCGAGCCATTATTATCAAATGGAAACAGGTGATTCGTCCATCACACGACATGTGGATCCGAGAAATCTTTAGTTATATACAGTAAAACTTGAGAAATTAGGATGTTTACTTGCAGGATCTCTCAAATCTTTTTACAAGACCTGGAACCCTGTTTTAGACTATATCAAAGGCTTACCCTGTTCAGTTGATATCAGACCTAATACAAATTAATTAATTAGAAAGAGGAAATATTGACTCCTTAAAGTGAACTTTTCATTTTTATTTATTTATTTATGTATTTATTTATTTATTTTTCTTTTTTTTTGCTCTTATCGTAAACTTGCTCATTTATTATTTTTTCTTAAAAGAAATTTCTTTTAATTTTATTTTTAATTTATTATTTATTTATTTAATTTTCTTTCAGAGGATATGTTTGTTTAGAATTCATACATTTATTTTATTTTGAGGGGATAGATGGAAAATAAGAATTCACTCAGATGATAGCAAGTGGTTCTTCTGCATAGGAATCACTATCAGAGCATCAAAATATTTCTGTTTTATGACGTTTATAATTGTTTAAATCAACCAAAATTAGAAAGGACGAACAGCTTTTATAGACTTCTAAAGGTTTTTGCTCATAAGGGGGAAAAGTTCAAGAAACTGGCTAAAAAATGGAAGAAAAAGCGGCATATACAGTAATAAACATTTATTTAATACATCCATGTGTACAAACTTTTTTTTTGAACACGATAATTTGTTTGACAGAACCAATAAAGATTATATACAGGCCTAGATATGTGTATAAATATGTTAATGTGTTATATAAAAATCAGATACAAACACCACCACACTTATACAAAATCTAGGAGAATCTAAATGACGCACCCTGCCATGTAACTGCTGCAATGAAATATTTGCATTTGGACACTAATACTTCGATTTTAATACGATTAAGACAATACTCTGATTAAGAGTCTACCATGTAAACAGCAATTTTTAATTAATTTAATCTGACTAAAGTCATAATCAAACCAAACAGAAATGGAATTAAGACGTGGAGTATTCCTCTTTTAGTCACATTATTGAAGTGCATTATTGTTTGTGCTGATTAGGAATCTGAAATATTCTTCATCTGACATGTCATGAGCCTAAATCCAAGCGTGTGTGTGTGTGTGTGTGTGTGTGTGTGTGTGTGTGTGTGTGTGTGTTGTGTGTGTGTGTGTGTGTGTGTGTGTGTGTGTGTGTGCGCGTGTGCGTGTGTGTGCGTGCTATGTGTGTGCTTCTGAATATTTATGTGTGTGTGTGTGTTGAGATCTTTTATGTGCTTTTGTCAAGTGCATAAAAGGCTTTCTGAAAGTGCGTAAACGCGAGACAGTCTTCATGCTGGAATAAAAGCTGATGGTGCCAGTGGGACTGGTCCAGCCACATTCACTTGTTGTTTGAACTTCAACTGAATGCCACTTTCTCACTTGGCATCTACGCCTGTTCTACTCAATACTCAGCATCATCATACACGTAATTTCGCAGTTGTTTACACTTATTTACAAACGTCCTTTATTATGTTACACTTTCACTCTGTAAGTTTGGAAAGAGTGAAACTTTTGGTGCTTTCTTTAGCTGCTGTTATTCAGCAATTGAGGCCTCGAGGCGGTTTATAAACTCACATTTCATGCTGAATTGACTTTAACTTAAAACAACAAACATTTCCATGAATACATCATATTCGTCGCATCTGAAACATACAGCGGGAAAAATAAGTATTGAACACGTCACCATTTTTTTTGGAAGACATATTTCTAAAGGTGCTGTTGACCTGAAATTTTCACCAGATGTTGGTAGCAATCTATATATTCAAAAAAGACAAATCTAATTAGTTTACAAATAAAGTTCTGCGTAATAAAATGAAATGACACAAGAAAAAAGTATTGAACGCATGAAGAAAAGGAGGCATAGAAAGGCAGTGAGAGCCCAGACAGCAGCTGAAATCTCTCAGTAGTTCTTCAGCAACCCTCTGCCCTTCCTTATTGTAAATGAATATTAGCTGCTTTAGTCCAACACCTACTGTACATTACCAGATGATGAAGATGAAACCAGAGAGGACATTTCAGCAAGACAATGATCCAAAACACAGCCAAGAAAACTCTTAAATGATTTCAGAGAAAGAAAATCAAGCTGTAGAATGGCCCAGCCAATCACCTGACTTGAATCCAATAGAAAATACAAAATAAAGATCAGATTTGATAGACGAGACCCACAGAACCATCAAGAGTTTTAAACTCTGTTGAAGTCTGTAAAAAAACTCACCCCTGAGCAATGCATGTGACTTCATTCTCCATATGAGAGGCGTCTTTAAGCTGCCATCACCAATAAAGCCTTTCATATAAAGTATTAAATAGGTTTCAGTAGTTCAGGGCTTTCTCCTCGTGTCAATTCATTGTTATTACACATAACTCATTTTTCAGATTTGTTTTGTTTTATTTTTATGTTTGTATTGTTTAGGTTTTTACCAAAATCTGGAATCTTTAATTCCATGTTAACAGCTCCTTTAGAGATATTATTCCCAGGGAAAATCATGACGTGTTCAATACTTCTTTTTCTCCACTGTTTATAATAGCATCCTGCTATACAGTATATAAACATTTATGAAATAAAATGACTGACTCCTTAGTTTTATAGCTAGCATTTTATATATCCTAAATACACACAATTGACTCTTGGCACAACTGGCCACCTTCTTTATGCCTGACAAGTTTAGATCAGAACAAGATTGTTAAAGGTGCTGTATGTAAGTTTTTGACTCTTCTAAAGCATAAAAATACAATAATATGTGTGCAGATATTTAAGAAACATCCCAAGTGAACATACTTGTTTAACTGACAAACAATGCTGAAGTCAGATATTCTGCTTTGAAAATGTTTTTTTCCGTGCCGGAACGATGTCTTTGTTTAGGTAATTTTCACATGCACATGCCAGTTTAACCAATTATAATTCAGCACCCCGGGTTGCCTTGTTGGAAAACAGCATATTTCATTCATTCATTCATTCAGAAAGACACTGAAAGCATGCGTCCATGAGCGAAATGCTAGTGTAGTGGAAAGTATCAGATGTCAAAATGAGACAGATTCAGTTCCACATGACGTTAATTAGCAAATGACATAAATATTAGGAACGTGAGCAGGTTACATCGCGTGTCCTAACAACACGCTGTGACGAGATTGTTATGAGTGATGAGTCATTTGGCTGTTTGCGCCACAAAACACGGCAGAAATTTAAATACAGCCTTTCAGACGCACAGAATATGCACTCACTCACAAAACGGTAAGGTTTAGAATCTATTTAATACATGTTAACCCTCTTTAACATCATTAAAGGTGAAGTGAACTTTCTGCTTTCAGTATATGGTAATACACGTCATGTAAAATGCATTCAAACTCGCATTGTTAGCATTTAGCACTGAATAAAGCACACGAGGCTTACCTGAGGTGATCTGTCATAGGTTTCTGTTGTTCAGCTGTGAGAAATAGAAGCCGCTTCTAATAAATCAATTCGAGGTGTTGGTTAGAACCAAAACTCCTTTTAATATGGAGAATATTCCCTCAATCGCGTGTCGTTGCTTTTATTTAGAACACAGTTTAAAATCACTCAAACTGGCAACCCGGCGTACCTTTATTATGATTCAGGACTGCAATACCTAGTTCAACCACTGGGTGTCAAACTTACATACTGCACCTTTAATAATTTTAGGGAAATTAACAAAAAGGTCACAAATGGATTCTTGTGATATTCAGAATGTAGAAGTGACTTGATATGAAGCCAAGAAAAGGCATAGCTTACAGTTCACAGAATTAAACTAATTAAAGATTCTCTGAATGAATGATGATTCTCCAGATCACGATTTTGATTGACACATTTAAAGCTTTCTGGATTGAAAGCAATGTGTAGATGGGGTTTAGTGGAGCTGACAAACGTGTTTATATTCATTTCCTGACAATATAAAAAAAAAAAACTGCATTAAATTTGGTTGTACAGACAAGAGTGAAAGCTTAAAAGGTTTAATCATTAAGCTTTCACTTTTCATGCTTTCACCAATTTAAAGAGATAGTTGCCCCAAAATAAAAAATATTCTGTCATTATTTAGTCACTCTTTGCTTGTTTCAAAACTTTAAGACTTCCTTTCAACTGCTGAACACAAAAGAAGATTTTTGAAGAAAGCTGGAAACCCGTAACCATTGACTTCAATGGTATTTGTTTTTTCTACTGTGGAAGTCAACGGTTACAGGTTTCCAGCTTTCTTCAAAATATCTTCTTTTGTGTTCAACAAGAGAAAGCAGCCCATAAAGGTTTGGAACCACTTGAGGGTTATTAAATAGAAAGTAAAATTTCATTTTTGGGTAAACTATCCCTTTAAGGTTTAAAGAGAGAAACAGAGCCTTTTCCTTTTTGTCTTTTATATTTAAAGTAACTTTTATTTATGTATAATCACAATAACAACAAAAAAAAATAGCTTTTGTAAAATATGATAAGTGTAGACATGATTTTCATATTTTGGCTGTTGTTATTCTGAAAGTCTGAATTAGAAACTAGGGTAAGAAAATAAAAGAATGTACAAAATCCATTTAAAAAGTGAATGAAAAAAAGATATCAAAAGAATAAAAGAGGACAGATCCATAGGTCATAGTAGGTATGTGCAAGGCATGGCCTCATACAATTTAAACTAATACATAATTTACATTGGTCCAAACAAAAACTTGGTAAGATATTTTCAGATGTGGACCCCGCATGTGATCGGTGTGGGCTATAGCTGACATCACTGCCTCATATGTTTTGGAGCTGCCCAAAATGATTGTCTTACTGGGAAAATCTTTTTCTTACAATTTCAAGAATATGTCAGAAATCAATAGATTCAGATCCCCGTATTGCAGTTCTAGTCATCACACTGCTGATTTTAGTACAGAACAAAATATAGTTCTATTTGTCAGTCTACTAGCACGGAGGTTAAAGGGTTCCTATTTTACCCCTTTTACAAGATGTAAGATAAGCCTTTGGTGTCTCCAGAATGTGTCTGTAATGTTTCAGCTCAAAATACCCATCAGATTATTTATTAAAGCCTCCAGAATCTGCCAATTTTGGTGTCTGAGTACAGTGAAGCTGTTTTTGTAGCGTGTGGCTTTAAATGCAATTAAGCTGCTTCTCCCCACCCACCGCTCCTACATGTGTCTGCTTCTCATCATGCGTTACATCACATAAGCAGCAGTCAGTGATGGAGAGACACGGATGAAGCTGAAATACAGCTCATTAGTCAAAAATACCAAGTTTATTTGATGTATTTGTGGTGGAGTTTATTCAAGCCTTTCTGAAATGATGAGTCTCACACATATGGCGTTTGCAGTACACACACACACACACACACACACACACACACACACACACACACACACACACACACACACACACACACACACACACACACACTTACACATGTTTGTTTTTGTGAAAAGTGGGTACATTACATAGGTTTCCATTCATTTTATACAGATCAAACCGTATATTATATTGCCCTCACCCCACCCTACCCCTAAACCCAACCATCACAGGAGACAGTGTACAGCTTTACTCCCTGAAAAAACTCATCCTGTGTGATTTATAAGCTTTTTGAGAAGTCAGGACGTCACCAATGTCCTCATATTTCACCTGCTTTTTGTAATACCTGTGTCATACCCATGTCATTATACAGATTTGTGTCCTGATATGTCACAAAAACACGTACACACACACACACACACACACACACACATATATTAGCGTTTACTGACACGCTGATTATAGCTGTTAAGAATTACATATTGATTTTACTGTCTTTATTGCAAACATGCTCTGTTTTAAAAATGTTTTAAACTTATAAAACTCATAAAAATCACAGGGAGTTGGAACAAATATTTTCATCCCAGTTTATTTGCAAAAAAAAAAAAAAATCTGTGGACATGTGTATACATGTTATTATAGAAACATGGCACCTGTCAATCAGTTCAGTGGATGGGGAAAACCACACTCCTACGTCACGTTGTGGTGGGCCTCAGAATCACTGGGATTTGGGTCCTATTTTAACATCAGGAAATTTTTCAAAAGGGACTTGTTGGGTTTCTATCACTTCAATATGACTGTGGACACACTTTACATACACACAGTTCTGTCTAAACAGCTTACAAAAGATGATTTTCATAATAGGTGTCCTTTAATATTATTAAATTGGAAACAGAAAGCTGCTCCTACATATACAGGTACAGCTAATGAGGGATGTAATGATAGATTTGGAACTGGAGAAAATCAGATTCTTCCTAAAAAAGAAAGACAAATTCTATCAAATCTGGCAACCTTTCATAGATTATTTTAAAGACATCAGTTCTACAGGAAATAGTTCAATTGAAGAGGATTAGACTAATTTACATTAGAACTATTGGTTTTTATTATTTATTTATTTTTTCAGTAATTCTCCTTCGACTAAGTCCCTTATTTTATCAGGGGTCACCACAGCCGAATGATCCCCCAACTATTCCAGCATATGTTTTACGCAGTGGATGCCCTTCCAGCAGCAACCCAGTACTGGGAAACACCCACACACTCTCACGCACACACTCGTGCACTATGGCCAATTTAGTTTATTCAAATTCACCTATAGCGCATGTCTTTGGACTTGTGAGGGAAACAGGAGCACCCGTTGGAAACCCACACAAACACGGGGAGAACATGCAAACTCCACACAGAAATGCCAACTGACCCAGCCGAGACTCGAACCAGCGACCTACTTGCTGTGAGGCGACAGTGCTAACCACTGAGCCACCGTGTCACCCATTATTTAATAAATTTGTTTTATTTATTGTTATTTACTTATTGTATTCATCTATTATTATTTTACTTTTGTGTGTATTGTTCATATGTTGTATATTTTGTTAATTGTTGTATAAATGCTTGTTGGACCAAATTCGTAAGTCATTGGGTCTGAATGTTTGAAAAACATTGAATGTTTTTCTTTCTGACCATTAGATTATCATCGCCGTGAGCCAGCTTATCGCTGATGTGGCGCTAACCGGCAGCTCGCGTTTCCAGGAGTCACTCTCCATCATCAACAACTTCGCCAACAGTGATAAAATCATGAAGGCGAGCAATCCACAACCATCAGTTTCTCTTTTATTAATTCTTCCCTCCGTAAATATTTTAATAACATGAAACATTCTCCCCAGACCACAACATTTCCATCAGAAGTGAAGGGCCTGACCATGCGGATACGTACAGTACTGATGGCCACAGCTCAGATGCGCGAGCATGAAAAAGACCCAGAAATGCTGCTCGACCTGCAGTACAGTCTCGCCCGATCCTACGCCAGCACTCCAGAACTCAGACGGACCTGGCTGGACAGCATGGCACGAGCGCACAGCAAGAATGGGGACTTTTCTGAGGTATGCATCACGTGACGCCAATGTTGTTTTTATTGTTGGTACAGGTGCATTAGAAAGCATCATTCACGTTCATGTGAAACTTGTTTTGGTGTCAACTCCTTCTAAATTAGTATGAAATGTCAATCATGCTGCCTGATTGTCACACCTGCCTGCTGCCAATTTTAAGTCACACCCTGAAGCTGTGTGAGTACATTATATATATCGAATGTCGCTTTTCACGCAGGGTGAAGATCATATC
The DNA here is from genome assembly GCA_903798195.1 of Danio kyathit. Lineage (NCBI taxonomy): Eukaryota > Metazoa > Chordata > Actinopteri > Cypriniformes > Danionidae > Danio > Danio kyathit. Next base: position 23,386,976 of record LR812525.1, on the reverse strand, counting down.
ATCAGCTCGATGGTAAAAATTTCAGAGGAAACGTCCACAATGTTTGTTTTCAGATGTTTATCATAATGCAATTCATTGTTCTGTTCGGTCTTCACTTGATTGGTTATGAATTTGCTTAGCTTCGCCAAATCCGTGTATATTTTTGGTTCGCAAATTTGCATGAATTTGAGAGAAAAAATAAGTAAATATTGCCTTATATAGGTACGGGTGATTTTGATCCAAAAATGCCGCAGCTGTTGCATAGTTCAAGTAATTTTAGGATATTTCTAGTGTATATTTATGAGAATATGATTGATTAAATATAATAAATATTGCTGCGTAGAAGTTCCAATAGACACAGACTGTATGCGAAAATCTTTAATATGAGAAAATGAAAGCGTTTGAGTGTCTAAGAATTTGAGGATTGTGACAACACCTCACAGTGAAGCTTTTATCATAATTAGGTCTTCTATTTTGCCATCTAAAATGGGAACAGGTTCTGTAGTGAACATTATTAAGTTGTCAAAACCTTTTTTTGTTTTTTTTAGATGTGTCTACTTAACTTGTCAGTTGGTTTAAAACAGCAGCTGCCATTTGGGACGTTATTTTTTTTCTGATCCAGGCCTGTTAATCTACATTGCAACAGTTGCCAGCAGCTGGTAATTTAAGTTCATCACACAAGTAAAATTAATTAGATTTTTCACACGTTTAAAAGTAAATTTAACCTCATGTTGTGCATTTACACTGCAGATCTTGATGGTCAATTCCGATTTTGTGTCCGTATCCGATTTTTTTTTTTGCTGATCTGCTTACATCTTTTAAAAGTGACTCGTATCCGATTGTCTGCATGTACACAGCACATGGCAAAGGTGCAATGACCAGAGAAAAAAAAGAGCAGGTGCTGACTGACAGCTGATATTAAAAGAGCGCCCTTTTTTCCGTTTCTGTATTTATTCTGTTCGCAGGGTTTTATTATTTTTTTTAATTCTTTTAACAAGCTGTTTTACTATAGTTTATGACAGAAAAGTTCTCATTTGGCCATCTTCTTTTAATCTAGGCCTTTTTAAACCAGTAGACATATTAATGTAATGTCCATGGCATGATTTATGCACGTGATGTATGCAACAATTTTATATAGTTTATATTGGTTATACGTCGTGGATATTACGCTCTCTCGCTCGCTCATTAACATGCTTAAATACTTGTTCTACATGATAATATAAAAGCTTTTTTAGTCCTCGTGTATGAGATTTAAGACAGGCAGACATGAGGGCACAGATCCGATTCATTTCGAATAAATTTCCACATATGAACAAGGCCTGAATCTGATTTGAGCAAATCGGAATTCATGTGATTTTTTTTTGTTCCTGCTTGCATGTACGAGGGCCATATCCTATCTGTGCCACATGACAGAAAAAAATCGTAACTGAGTCACTTGAACCATGCAGTGTAAATGCAGCCTTTGACACGTTACCTCTGAAACCTTTGTCTGTTTTTTTGTGTCTTTGTTTATATATTATTAATAGCTGTTTTCACTGAAGTCCGAAATTTTTGTGTGCATTCGTATTCATATGCGAAAAATTTGTCACGTTAACAAACCTTGCACACTGAGTCCGATGCGTATTAATGAATCCATTCCAAAAAAACGCAAAACATTTCAGAGTCAGTTCCAGCAGTGCTAATTTGTTCTCCTATCTCTTCTTTCTTAAAAAAGAAAGAGGAATAGGCTACATACTGTGTTTATCCAATATTCAATTCAATTCATCTTTATTTGTATAGCACTTATACCAGGGGTGCTCAACCCTGTTCCTGGCGATCGACCTTCCAGCTGATTTCAGCTCCAACCCTGATCAAACACACCTGAACCAATTATTTAGAACGTGAGGAGCACTTGATAATTACAGGCAGGTGTGTTTGATAAGGGCTGCAACTGAAAACTGCAGGAAGGTCGATCGCCAGGAATAGGGTTGAGCACCCCTGGCTCATACAATGTAGATTGTGTCAAAGCAGCTTCACATGGAAGATTATAGTGAATTGAAACCGTGTCAGTTCAGTTTTCAGAGATTAAGTTCAGTTCAGTTTAGCTCAGTTCAGTGTGGGTTAATAATCACTACTGAGAGTCCAAACACTGAAGAGCAAATCCATCGATGCGCAGCTCTACAGATCCCGAACCATGCAACCCAGTGGCGACAGCGACGAGGAAAAAACTTCACCAATTGGCGAAAGCAAGATTTAAAAAACCTCGAGAGAAACCAGGCTCAGTTGGGCACGACCATTTCTCCTATGGCCAAACATCTTGTGGAAAGCTGCAGTCTAGGCGCAAGAAGCTGGACCTCAGCGAAGACTCGTCTGTCCTTGGAGCATCACAGGAGTAAGTCTCATGTTCTCACTCCACGATGACCAACACAGCAGCTGCTCAGGATACGGCCTGGTCCAGAAAACCTTGGGATCATCTCGTCGCTGGTCTTGGATCGCATCAGTGGCACTGCATAGTCTGAGGGCCTCGAGATGAGTACCCCCAGGTGGAAATACAGAATAAGGAGAATAATTAGCGTAGCTGCTGTTCATAGTGTATATAAACAAGAAGCAAAATCATGTGTGGGGCACATCATGCGTGATACCGCTATTTACTGCACTGAGTGTATGCTTTGCTAAAAAGATAGGTCTTTAATCTAGTTTTGAAGAGCGAGAGTGTGTCTGAGCCTCGGACATTATCAGGAAGGCTATTCCAGAGTTTAGGGGCCATAAATGAGAAGGCTAGACCTCCTTTACTCGACTTTGATATTCTAGGTACTACCAGAAGCCCTGAGTTTTGAGATCGTAAAGAGCGGGTTGGGTTGTAGCGAGACAGGAGGTTGGTTAGATAAACAGGAGCTAGATTATTTAAAGCTTTATAGGTAAGGAGTAATATTTTAAATTCAATACGAAACTTAACAGGCAGCCAGTGTAAGGAGGATTAAATTGGGGTGATATGATCTTATTTTCTAGACCTGGTAAGAACTCTGGCAGCTGCATTTTGCACTAGCTGGAGTTTGTTAATAGAGGATGCTGGGCAACCAGCAAATAGAGCATTACAGTAGTCCAGCCTAGAAGTCATGAAAGCATGGACTAGCTTTTCTGCATCTGATGTGGATACCATACTTCGCAATTTAGCAATATTTCTCAGATGAAAGAAGGCGGTTTTTGTGACATGGGATATATGATTTTTGAAAGTTAAATTGCTGTCTAATATGACACCCAGATCTTTTATAGTAGAGCTAACGCTAACTTTGTATCCCTCTAATTGCAGGTTGAGTTGTGAGAACTGTTGTGTACAGGATTTAGGCCCGATAAGTAATAATTCTGTTTTGTCTGAGTTTAAGAGAAGAAAATTGTTGGTCATCCAGTCTTTAACATCTTTAATACACTCGGTTAGCGTAGACAGTTCAGACATCTCATTAGGTTTAGTTGAAATGTGTCTGCATAGCAATGAAAGCTGATCCCGTGTTTTCTAATAATGTCCCCCAGGGGAAGCCTAAAACTGATCCTTGAGGGACCCCGTACTTTACTGGCCTGACTTGTGAAAGCTGCCCATTTAATATTCATAAATTGGTAACGGTTTGCTAAGTATGACCTAAACCATTCAAGAGCCTGTTTTTGGACACCTGTAAAATTTAAGCGGTCTATGAGAATATTGTGGTCAATGGTGTCAAATGCGGCGCTAAGATCAAGTAGAACTAATAGTGAGATGCACCCTTGGTCAGCAACTAAGAGTAAATCGTTGGTTATTTTCACTAATGCGGTTTCTGGACTGTGATGAGGCCTGAAACCTGACTGAAACACTTCAAAAATGTTGTTTGTCTGCAGAAAGGAGCATAATTGGGTAGAAACAACTTTTTCTAGTATTTTAGACATAAATGGAAGATTTGAGATAGGCCTATAATTAGCTAAGTTGCTGGGGTCCAGTAGTGGTTTCTTAATAATAGGTTTAATAACAGCTAGCTTGTAAGGATTTGGAACATGGCCTAAAGATAAAGAAGAGTTGATAACATTAAGGAAAGGTTCTCCTATAATAGGTATCAATTCTTTCAGTAATTTTGTTGGAATTGGATCTAACATACATGTAGCTGATTTAGAACTATTTATAACTTTATCTAGTGTGTCAATACAATTTTTGACACGTATGAAATTTTGGATTCAGTGTGCAATAATCTTAAATATACTCTACTCTCTCGATTACCCAAGAAAAAATTCTCAGTTCAGTGGGCACAATATTTCCTTTTTCTTTTACTTTTTTGAAGCGAGAAGAGAACAGAAGCATCAAAACGTGTACTCTTTTGCTTTTTTTTTGCAAAGGATTCATTAATATGAATTGGAGCCATTATGCAAGGTTTCTTTGTATAACAAATATTTTGGATAACAAATACGAAAAAAAAAAAGAATGTGAAAATGTCAGATTTTATGTTTTCAGATTATTTATGCTTTTAAAATTGCATTATGGGAACTTGATCTTTAATTTGAGAACTCTTGATGAGGAAAAATTTAGCAAAGTGACTTTCCTTGAGATTTTTAGTAGTGTGTTTTCTGCTTTAGTATGGATTGGTCATGTCATTTACATTTTCACCTTTTATTGACATAGGATAGTCAAGGACAGACTGGAAAGCATTGGGAGCATTGAGAGGGGAAGGATCGGCATAAGACCTCGAGTCGGTGCCGACATTTACAGATATTTTTAACAGTGTAGTGATACATTTAAAGTATCACTTTGCTATTTTAAAGGCTAATTTTGGTTTCGTGTTCATTCAAGTAAAAAAAAACCCACTTATTTTGACAGAATATCTGTCATGTTACCTAATTTCTCAATGATTCCTAAATGATCCAAGTGAGCATCACTTTTGTTCTTTCTGAACCTCTCTTTTCTGATCTTTATTATTTTTAAGTGTAAAGAATAATAACAAGACTCATTTTTGGCCAAAAAGATTTTGATTATTCACAGCCTAAAATAAGGGTCCCCACGGGGTCTTAAAAATGTCTTAAATTTTAGGCTCTAAAAAGTCTTAAATTCGCTGAAATATTAACTTGTAGGTCTAAAATCACTTAATTTTCCTCTGTCCACATAAAGCTGCCTTATCAGGCCAACATCCATCCAATCATCAACAATCTATATAAATAATACCTTTTTAAAAATATTTAGCTTTAATATTTAGTTTTTTTATTGCAAAGAGATACAATTTACAATAGCTCTTCAACATTTTTTACAGCAATTTCTCCAAATTAAATGTCCTAATCAGGGAAAGAAAACTAAAAACAATTACACAATTCCTCATGATACTAACCGAGCAACAGATCACATTACATGATACATTATACTCAATCAATTTGAACCAAAAGCCAACAAATGTATGTTTTTGATTATTTATGTCATTGTCTCCACAATAAATATACTTTTAACAACGTTAAACTTATTATAGAAAAGGAAATATTATGTTGAAAAAAAAGTGCTCACAGCTAGAGGTTTACTTGTTTTTACACATTAAAATATGTTGCTAAGAATTAATTATGTTTCTTTATTTTTTGTGGCAACCGAATGGGCCATTAGATATAATCATTAGTGTGTAGGCCTGTGTAAGCCTAAAACTGAATTCATAAAGGTCTTAAAAGGGTCTTAAATTGTCTTAAATGTGACTTGATTAAACCTGCAGAAACTTGATTAAACCCTTCCAGCTGCAACCCATATCTGGGGAACACACATACACTCTCATTCACACACATACACTACAGACAATTTTAGCTTACCCAATTCACCTGTACCACATGTCTTTTGGACGTTTTTGTATGAATTTTCTCATCATAAACAACCAAGTGGAGATACAGTGAGTCATTTGAGTTGGAGAATTATTTCACAGCCTACATTTAATCTTTTACAGTAGCAGGCTGTTTTATTCAAAGTGATTTACAAAGCTTTAGTTAAAAACCTTTTAATTCAACAATATATTGAAGTTTAACGCAAGGATACTCAAAAGGCAATGCTTTAATTTTGTGGCCTGCATCATACTGAAGATTAATATATCGTTAAATGATTAATTGCACTCAAAAGTAACACAAATATTAGGCTTTGTGCTTTCAATGCAGATGAAACTTCTACAGTAACACTTTGCATTGTGTAAAGGGCAGATGGTCCGCTTATAGCAGAAAGAAAAACAAACATATTAAAATTGCAAAGCGCTCTAGTAACAATGGATAGAGCTGTCATCACGTAAACAAGTTCACAGAGTTTGCACTGTTGCGAAACTTTATTATTATGAAAGCTGGCTGAGCTACACAGTGAGCCTCTTACTAATATCGGGAAGGAGATGGAGAACTCAACATATTTAGGGGTCAAATTAAACATAAATCAAAGCATTAGTAGCAGCCTGATCAATTATTTAATATTACATTTACGATTAGTCATTTAGCAGACTCTTTTGTCTACTTACTTACAGGCATTCAGTGATTCAACAAGAACATGCAATACACACAAGAAGTGATGATTATACAAAGGAACTGTTTGTGCTCAGAGAATTAAGTGCTAGAGTTAAGAGGGGGGAGTGTTTTCACTGGTGGTTTGTCAAGCCCACTCACCTATAATATCCTATGTTATCACCTAATATAAATTCATTTATTCATTTTCTTTTCGGCTTAGTCCCTCCATCAATCTGTGGTGGCCACAGCAGAACGAACCGCCAACTTATCCAGCATATGTTACATGCAGCGGACACCCTTCCAGCCGCAACCCATCCCTGGGAAACATCCATACACACTCATTCACACTCATACACTACGGACAATTTAGCCTACCCAATTCACCTGTACCGCATGTCTTTGGACTGTGAGGGAAACCGGAGCACCCGGAGGAAACCCACGCGAACGTGGGGAGAACATGCAAACTCCACACAGAAATGCCAACTGACCCAGCCGAGGCTCGAACCAGTGACCTTCTTGCTGTGAGGCGACAGCACTACCTACTGCTTCGCCCCTAATATAAATATTAAAACATATTATTAGCATATATAATTATGTTTTCCCTATTTTATTTATTGGTATTTAACAAGACCATGCAGCATAGTACACAGGACGAAATGTTACAGACCGTCTTAGTTTAAAGCCACTCATACTTTTCCATAAGTCTATACGGCATTATACATACAATGCAGAATAACCGAGAATTCCAAATAACAGATTATCTCTTAAATTAAATCCAATCATGTCTTCTTGCTACTTAAAAAAAAAGATCCTCTGAAAATAAGCTAGGTTAACAATAAATGAGTAAACAAGAGTAAAAACAAACTAGCTTATATTTAATGGCACTCAACATATCTTCTCCAAGTTTAATACTCTGTTTGTGTATGTATGCTTTTTATTTCCAATAATCCATTTGATCCAATTTTTTTTTTTTTATTTTGATGTTCGGTATTGTTTTTTATGTATTGAGATTAAGGATAAGCCAGTCTTTTGGTGCAAATTGTAATTTGTGAGCCTCACATTTTAATTCTGACCTTCTTACACCCTGTCCTAAGATTCCAGTGACAAGCAATTTGGCTGTCTGCACCAATGTAACACAACAAAAGCGTTTAAGTCTTAAGGTTATTGCACACTGAATCCAAAATTTTCGGCCATAATTTTCGCACATTAAAAACTAAATTCGACCACAAGTTGTGTGAATTGTATTGACACACTTTCGTCCATCATAAAAAAAAAAATTAAAAATGCATTTTTTTTTTTCGTTTTTTTGCATCAGAAAAAGTGCTTTGAGAGGTGTTTTGACAGTTCAGAGCCACCGTACAAGGGAAAAACTAAATACAGAATGCCATCATTTGAGCTACAGATAACCTTATGACAAAAACAGTGCATAAAATAAAGACAGAATGTGACGGACAGTTCAGAACCTCTATGCTGGATTCAGTGCATGCGTGCGTGCGTGCGTCCATACATATGACATACTGCCCTGACTGTATAATAGAAAGCATGGTCCGCTTTCGTCTGTCTATAGGTACTGCGAGTCTCTGTTCAGGATTTGTTTACGTACATGAATGTGTTAAGTATGACAAGCGATGTATCAAAATTCCCCTGATTTCCTGAAATAACCTTTGCATTTCAGTATAAATGAGCGCAGCTCTTTGATAAGGAGAATTCTCCTTCCTCTCTATGTAGGCTAGTATTAAATGATTACAATATGTAGCCTATTCCTCTTTCTTTTCTACTTTGGAGATGTGAGAGGAGAACAAAGTATCTCTGCTTGAACTAATTCCTAAATGTTTGTTTTTTCGTAATGGATTAATTAATATGCATCAGACTCAGTGTGCAAGGTTTGTTTACATGCCAAATTTCCCACATAAGAACACGAAAAAATGCATACGAAAATTTCAGACTTCAGTGTGCAGAGACCTTTAGCCATTCGTTTAAATATCAACCACTGCTCTCCCTATGAAACGGTAATGGTTATAATCTAATTAATACATATTTAATCAATTTAACGTGCTGAGTGTGTGATGTTATTGGTTTGCCATCACAATTGCGACTTTCATTTTCAAACCGTTTGCTAGGCTAGTTATTTATGGCAGTATGGCAATAAATGTCATGTAAAATGGTGTTCAAACTCACATTGGTAGCATTTAACACTGAATAAAGCACATCATCTGTACCAGAGTTGATCATTATCATAGTCGCTGCACATCGCTATAGGAGATGGCTAGGAGAAAAACGTGTTTTATTATGAATAAGATACTTTTGATGTACGTGTTGCAGCGCTTCATCATGTAGTTAGAACACAGTGTTTACATCTGAACATGAGTAACCCTTGTTTATATAATATGACAAGAGAAAAATAAAAGCACAGCAAATTCACAATAAAACCTTATTCACCAAACTCAACTGCAATTATTTAAGACTAAATGGTGCTTTCATTACTAATAGCAGCAAAAATAAAAGACCAGCTTCAAATTCTCACCAATTCTTTTGCAGAAATATGAGCATATTTGCTTTCTCGAACAAAAAAAAATCAATAAATAACTCTCCTCGCCTACACATCACCCAACACAAATTAAGTTAACGTAATACTTTTAATAAATTTGAGTGGATTGCGAGAGAAGTATACACACTTACAAAAACACCATCTGAATATTCAATTCAATTCACCTTTATTTGTATAGCGCTTTTACAATGTAGATTGTGTCAAAGCAGCTTCACATAGAAGATTATAGTAAATTGAAACAGTGTCAGTTCAGTTTTCAGTGTATTAAACAAAATACGTTCACCTTAAAAAACTGTTATACGCCATAAATCAGTTATATGTTTATGGCGCCATCTGGAAAGCACCACCTAGGTTTAACGTTCAGGTTATCATTCAAACAATCATTTAAGCACCTGTCACTCCCTTTTGTCTGAAAGAGCGCGTGTCAAACCTTAATCACTTAACCGTAGTAAGAAACTTCTGCGCTGCTGCTGGACTTTTATTATTTACTCTGTCATGAATTATTTAACAGTTTGGCAGTCGCGTGGATTCATATGCTCTTCTGATATGTTTAGGTTTGCAGCAATGTTTGCTTCTTCATATAAATACATCCCCCCATTATGACCAAAAACAGGAATTGAACTGGAGGAAAGGTCACATCTTGGCCAGTGCTCTCAAGGGTTTCTATTTCAGTCACTTGCAGGAAATACACCCATGTATGGGAAAGATCATGCAAGGACATTGCCTTCTAAAACATAAAAATGGCATGCATAGGTTTTTAAATATGCTTTTAATACATGCAGACATATTTTTTAACTAGTTTTGTATTAATCCACTTAAGAATTAAAGGAGTTACACACACAAAAATGCAGTTATTACTTTCTGAATACTGTTGAATAGTAAAATTAGTAGATGCATGAGATTTGTGTTCTTGATCCTGTAAGCCTCTAATGTTTTTCTTTCCCTTCTATTTCCGCAGGCTGCTATGTGTAATGTTCATGTTGCTGCATTGATGGCAGAGTATTTGCACAGGAAAAGTAAGTTTGCAAAGATTCTTTACTGTCAACAGTGTTTTCATGCTCATATGTTTGGGTCAAATCAATGCATTCTTCCTTAATGTTCCTAAAAATCAGCCATAACACTGATTGCTAAATTAACATCAGAATGCATGTCTGAACTCGGATTAAAATGTTGTCAGTAATTAAATCAAATTGACAAAAACGGCAACAACCAGTGTTGGGCCTGTTACTTAAAGCAGTGGTCCTCAACCATCGGGCCAGTACCGGTCCATTGATCAGTGGGTACCAGCCGCACAAAAAAAGCAATAATTATTTCCATTTTATTTATGATCCGAGTCTGAACAATCTTTTATTTTAAAAAATCTTTTGTTTTGAAAAATGACCATATTCTCTCGCTTACATGTCAGTCACTTGAGTGCCCAAATTTAACCCACAAGCAGCAAAATGAGTAGAAACAGACGTCTTTGGAAAGTTTCTTTGCTAAGGGGAAAATGCCCGGTAAAGGACCTGCAAATTGCCAAGGAATAGATCCGCAACCCATTTGTCAACAAATCAGGTGAATCCAGCATCTCTGTGCAAGAAGATCAAAGAAACGATTGATTCACCTATAGCACACGTCTTTGGACTGTGGGGGAAACCGGATCACCCGGAGAAAACCCACACCAACACGAGGAGAACATGCAAACTCCACACAGAAATGCCAACTGACCCAGTAGGGGCTCGAACCAGCGACCTTCTTGCTGTGAGGTGATCGTGCTACCCACTGCGCCACTGTGATGCCTCGTTATTTATAGAAAATATAAAAAATCTTTCATGGATGAAACTCTGATTTGGAGATTACTTAAGATACGTTAACAAACCTTCTAGTGTCTATTCATGTGTTAATCTTGGTTTGAGTAAATCACTTTCGTGCCCACCATGATCACTGTAGATTTTATTGTTCGTAATGTCGTTGTAACGGGGTAAAGAGTAATTTGTTTGATTCGTCATTACTAAAAAAAAGTTATTCTATCAGTAACGCCATTTATTTATAACATTGTTTATTTGTAATGTTATTCCCATCACTGGCAGCAGCAACAATAAATACTTGTGGCTTGTGTAATTCCCCTCATTTTTACATGCAAATCAGTCTGCTGCCCAGGACAAACGCTTTACTGTCGTAGTCTGAATTAGTGGTTTACAATGCAAATGGAAATGCAAAATCTTGAACAATGTGTTTCGAGTACTGGAGCTGTTGTAGATAACATTATAAACCATTTTTTTGTTGTTGTTGTTTAATTGAATTGGATTGTGGATTCTTTTTTGCCAGTTTAAAAAATATAACCGTTAGCAATACAGTTTTCTGGCAGATTAAACTTGTGCCAATGCAAAGCTAAAAAGGATGTTGCAGGTTATAAAATTTGCCTAGAAACCAGAGATAAAAATAACATTGTTAAAATGCATTTTTGTATTTTTAAATTTTTTTATTAATTTTCAAATAAATTCATTTATAAACCCTATAACCCTTACCAAGAATAGAACAAAATATAGCTGTCAATTACTTCAGTCTAAAATTACAAGTGTTGGAGAAACATAGCAATGTTATATATATATATAGTGTTGAATTCAGAATTATTAGCCCCCCTGTTTATTTTTGTCCCCGATTTCTGTTTAATGGAGAGAAGATTTTCAACACATTTCTAAACATAATAGTTTTAATAACTCATTTCTAATAACTGATTTATTTTATCTTTGCCATGATGACAGTAAATAATATTTGACTAGATATTTTTCAAGACATTTCTATACAGCTTAAAGTGACATTTAAAGGCTTAACTAGGTTAATCAGGTTACCTAGGCAGGTTAGGGTAATTAGGCAAGTTATTGTATAATGATGGTTTGTTCTGTAGACTATCGAAAATAAATATAGCTTAAATGGGCTTAAAATATATATATATAAAGTTAGTTTCAACTTTATTGTCTGTTCTGCTTAGCACATAAAGGAAATTTGTCTTTAACACTGGATTTAAGACAACAATTGCATGCATACAATTACACAATAACAACACTCACCAAGACAAAAATTTAAAAACCAAATTAGCCCCATACATATTAATTCAATTCAATTCAATTCATCTTTATTTGTATAGCGCTTATACAATGTAGATTGTGTCAAAGCAGCTTCACATGGAAGATTATAGTGAATTGAAACAGTGTCAGTTCAATTTTCAGAGATTAAGTTCATTTCAGTTTAGCTCAGTTCAGTGTGGGTTAATAATCACTACTGAGAGTCCAAACACTGAAGAGCAAATCCATCGATGCGCAGCTCTACAGATCCCGAACCATGCAAGCCAGTGGCGACAGCGGCGAGGAAAAAACTTCACCAATTGGCGAAAGCGAAGATTTAAAAAAACCTCAAGAGAAACCAGGCTCAGTTGGGCACGACCATTTCCCCTATGGCCAAACGTCTTGTGCAGAGCTGCAGTCTAGGCGCAGCACGGTGGACCTCGGCGAAGACTCGTCTGTCCTTGGAGCATCACAGGAATCAGTCTCATGCTCTCACTCCACGATGACCACCACAGCAGGATACGGCCTGGTCCAGAAAACCTTGGGATCATCTCGTCGCTGGTCTTGGATCGCATCAGTGGCGCTGCATAGTCTGAGGGCCTCAAGATGAGTACCCCCAGGTGGAAATACAGAATAAGGAGAATAATTAGCGTAGCTGCTGTTCATAGTGTATAAAAACAAGAAGCAAAATGCTGCGTGGGGCACATCATGCATGGTAACACTTCAAAAGCTGAGTGAAGGGGATCTGTATTATCTTTAAAAATAACAATTGTTTTTTTCCATAAAGTGGTCAAATAGAATCTGCAGCGAATGTTGTTTGTGACCAGTGACCATCTTATTTGCCTGATTGATAATTTGCAATATTTTTTATTTTGAGTGTTGTGTTACCAAACAATGAAACAATACAGTATTATATGCGAAAACACCCTCTATTAATGTAAATAATAATACATACATATTTGTAGGGCATTACTTAATATGGTCAAGATAATCAATACAAGGATGCCATATCTTATAGAATTGTTTCCCCAATCCCTTTAAATAGTATCTAATTTTTTTAAGGTAAAGACAAGACAACATCTCTCTGGTCCATTGAATAAAGGTGGGTGGAAGGGGATCAGCAGTGAAATTTAAACCACAATGAACTGACACTGTTTCAACTTACTACAACTTCTATGTTAAGCTGCTTTGACACAATCTACATTGTAAAAGTGCTATAGAAATAAACATGAATTGAATTGAATTGAATTTGTATTGAATCTTTTCATTTGAGCAGATTTGCTCTGCATGCTAATAAAGAAGAGAAGGCAAGAATCTTAGACTTTGACGCAGATATACATGAGTCTTCTGGGGCGATTCCAAATAATGCCACAAGTGGTTCCGGCTCTAATTTCATTTTTTTCTTTAAAGGATTTGATCCCTTAGTCTAATTTTTTATTTTTTATTGTTTTAAAAATTGGGTTTTTTGTTTAAAATATAATTACATTTACTATGATTACTTACCGTTACAAACCCCCGATGGTAGTCGAGTGCAGGGATGTCAAACTCAATTCCTGGAGGGCCGCAGCCCTGCACAGTTTAGTTCCAACTCTGCTTCAACACACTTACTGGTAGGTTTCAAACAAGCCTGAAGGACTCAATTAGTTTGATCAGGTGTGTTTAATTAGGGTTGGAACTAAACTGTGCAGGGCTGCGGCCCTCCAGGAATTGAATTTGACATCCTTGGTCTAGAGGAATAGGGTTTGACATTTAAGGTACAATTAAAAATAAATGTACTGTATATTAACAGTGAATGAAGTGCAAAAGACAACCAAAACCAGATATACCAAAAACTGACCTTTATTTACAATTCCCAAAGTGAACAAAAACAATGAATTGATCAAAAATAAGAAAAAGAAGGTAATGCAAAAATATACTATTTACAATATGTACAATATTGGGACAAACACGGAGAAAAAACTCAAAAATGTCTAACTCCCTAAAACATCTAACTAACTAACTAAATAAAAAATAATATATTTATTGTAATATATTTTAATCTGCAAATGTTAGAATAAATATATTGTTTTGTTTTTCAAAAATATATGTGTTGCGCTGTATAAGCATTATTTGACCCACACTTTGGCATTTTGTTTTCTTCAAAGTTAGTTGAAGTATTAAAGTAGACACCTTACATACATTTATCATTCTTTCTATGTATATAAAACTACTTTCATAAATGTACTTTCATGTTTAATCTCTCACCTAAATATAATGAGTTTGCTAATCTAGTTTATGGCACATTCACAACACGTATAATAATGAGAAATATGCAGATTAAAAAATAATTCTAATGCTCAGTTCACATCAGATGTGAAGCATAATGTCATTAGCTCTAGATTACCCGCGGGATGTTTTTCGCTTCATGCTTATTTTCTGTTCAAGTTGAATTGTTTGAATTTGTACGAAAGACATGGTTGAGATGAAATCTGCAACTTTGTGATGAACACCTGATAAACAATAAAACTATTGACAGCCAATAAGAATCCATTGCACTTTTGTCAGATAGAAGCTCGTTATTGCTCGGTTCACATCAGATGTGAAGCATAATGTCACTAGCTCTAGATTACCCGCGGGATGTTTTTCGCCACATGCATATTTACTGTTCAAGTTGATTTGTTTGAATTTGCTCGAAAGACGCAGTTGAGGTGAATTCTGCAACTTAACAATGAACACCCGATGAATAGTAAAACCTTTGACCGCAAATAAAAATCCATTTCACTTAAGAGAGGTTAAACATTTTAGGTACCAGACACCAAAACTGCTGCTTATGCCTATACAGTATATGTAGTTTAGATCAAAACTCTGAGTTGATGATGTGGTTATTGTTTTTGGTTCAAACAGACTTTCCACGTCCTGATGCTGGCTAAAAGGGTTAATATAGTGCTATGCTTTTATATCTACAGTATAGTTAAACAATGTATCTCAATGTTTCAGAGCTGTTCCCCAGTGGACTGGCAGCTTTTAAGAGAACCACCCAGAACATTGATGAAGAAGGAGCCATGAAAGAAGACATCGGCATGCAAGATGTGTACTACACCGAGGTAAAACAGCTTTCTTTATCAATGCTAAAAAAAGGTTTTTATCAGCAGTGATTCTTGAAGCCTGTCAGAAATGTTGGTTTAAAAGTTGCATTTTGTATGACAGGACGTCCTGGTGGAGCAATTGGAGGTGTGTGTGGAGAGTCTATGGAAAGCTGAGAGGTTTGAGCTCATAACACACATCGCCAGACTCATCATTCCTGTTTATGAAAAACGACATGAGTTTGAGGTAAGAAAGAATGAAGTGGTGTCGCAATCATGCTGGGCTGCTTCAAACAAATGTGCTAATATCCTGTAAGTTCCAGTTGCCCAATTCTTTCATTTCTTTCTCAATGCTGTGACTTGGAGACTCTGCGGCCCTTGTGGCAGACATGTTTTTTTTATCAGACAGAAGCTCATTACTTAGGCCTGGGTTAACAATGACCAGACAAGAAGCGTGTCGGTTTGTTTGTGTGAACATTGAGGGATTTCTTTCAGCCATTATTAACAGAGCTTTCATCCGTTTCACTTTCACTCTCAGTTAAATGTGGAGAAGGTATAAACAAGTATGAAAAACCATGTTGAATGAAAATACCGAGCAATATCTGAAAAACAGAATGTCAGATACGTTTTTTTGGACATCAGGGTGGTTGGGTTTTGTGGTTTTATAGGACATAACTAAACTTTTTCAGTGTACTATTTATTTCTTGCTCTGAAAACCCTGAGATAAATTCATTTGTATGACTACTATGTTGTTGAGCTAGATATTAGTTGCCAGCATAGTTTCTCCTCACAGATAATCATGTCATTTGTAACGTGAATCCTTCATCGATCATCTGTGGCAACTGTTTAGAAAGCCATTCACAAGCTTTCCCATGGAAACTTTCCCTTAGTGCCAGTGCTACCATGAGAAGTTTGACCCTTCCATAAATCGGTTGTGTGTTTAAAACGAGCACAACAGATCCTTCAGAAATCATTTTAATATGATGATTTGCAGCTCCTATGTAGTCAAGCACAAAATTATTCATACCTTTGGCAAATTCTGACTTAAAATACGTTTATTCAAGCAGTAAGCCTGTAAATGACGCAGTCTTCTCCCAAAAGATAATAAGACAATGTTCAAGAGGCATCGTTGTGGTAAAAAAATTTACATTTTAACAAAAACTTTAAGTCAGAATTTGCCAGTTTGGGCTTGTTTACATAAACTCTTTATTAGGTGCACCTGTCTAATTGCTCGTTAAATGAAATTTCAAATCAGTCAATCACATGGCAGCAACTCAATGCATTTAGGCATGTAGACATGGGCTGTTTCTCAATATGCATTCTTCATCAGCAACTGCCAAAGTTCAGTTCCAATACTCAAGACCGCAAGAACAGAGGACGCGTGAAAGTTCCCGGATGTGTTGATATCGAGGTTGCATGGATAAGTGTGCACCGAACTCGCTCTAGAAGTCCCAGAAGTCATTGCGACTGGAAGTGGGAAGCGCAGCATTTTATAAAGATTTATTATTAAAGTTCAGAGATATAACTTATTTACCTCAGGAGTTTCCCTAAATGAGATGGTGAATATAAACATTACCATGAAAATCTTAATAAAGGCATAAACACAATTTGCTGCAATTCATATTAACATCTGTTTTATTTGTATTGTGCAAAGTATATTTGTAAAGTCTTTATGCATAGTATATATTTTGAAAAGGGAAAAACTATAAATCGTTGTTTGAATGCTGTAATGTTTAAATAATTTTCCATTAAAGAACGCAGCATCTCATTTCTCACAGGACGCGTTCTCTGTTCTCGTGGTCTCCCAAGTTCGTTCTTCCAAGGTGACCTGGCAAGACCGGTCTTCACGAGTCCGTTCTCTGCATTCTTGGAATTGAGAAGCAGCCATGGTCAAGAAGATCTGCTGCAGTTCAAGCATCAGAATGGGGAAGAAAGGTGATTTAAGTGACTTTGAACGTGGCATGGTTGTTGGGGCCAGACGGGCTGGTCTGAGTATTTCAGAAACTGCTGATCTACTGGGATTTTCACATAGGGATGGGCAGTTCTGTGGGCACAAATGCCTTGTTGATGCCAGTGGTCAGAAGAGAATGACCCCACTGGTTTGAGCTGATAGAAAGGCAACAACAACTCAAGTAACCACTCGTTACAACCGAGGTATGCAGAAGAGCATCTCTGAATGCACAACATGTCACGGATGGGCTACAGCAGCAGAAGACCACACCGGGTGCCACTCCTGTAAACTAAGAACTGGAAACTGAGGCTACAATTCACACAGGCTCACCAAAATTGGACAATAGAAGATTGGAAAATCGTTGCCTGGTCTGATGCGTCTCAATTTCTGTTGCGACATTTGGAATTTGGCATCAACAACATAAAAGCATGGATCCATCCTGCTTTGATTCAATGGTTCAGGCTGGTGGTGGTGTAATTGTGTGGGGGATATTTTCTTGGCACACTTTGGGCCCATTAGTACCAATTGAGCATCGTGTCAGCGCCACAGCCTACCTGAGTATTGTTGCTGACCATGTTGTCCCTTTATGACCACAGTGTACCCATCTTCTGATGACTACTTTCAGCAGGATAACGCACCATTTGATAAAGCATGATTCATCTCAGACTGGTTTCTTGAACATGACAATGAGTTCACTGTACTCAAATGGCCTCTACAGTCACCAGAACTCAATCCAATAGAGCACCTTTGGGATGTGGTGGAATGGAAGATTCGCATCATGGATGTGCAGCTGAAAAATCTGCAGCAACTGCATGATTCTCTCATGTCAATATGAACCAAAGTCCCTGAGGAATTTTTCTAGTACCTTGTTGAATCTATGCCATGAAATATTAAGGCAGTTCTGAAGGCAAAAGGGGTCCAACCCGGTACTAGTAAGGTGTACCTAATAAAGTGGCCCATGGGTGTATATCTGTGTTGAAATAGAGCAATCAGACTAATTTTCTTCATATTCCTCTATCATTCCAGCTGTAAAATCTAATTTCCAAACCAAAGACTGCGGAATTATATGCTAGCAAATATAATTGTATGTGTTTTTCTGAACACGTATTTTATTATTCACACTGTTGCTTTGTACATGTAAACATTTAACATCTCATATGTCATTATTTAATCTGCTGTCAGTTTACGTATTTAATTAGATGATTTATTTTTCCATTAGATTTTTCCATATTCTTTTTTTTTTTAATGACACCCATTAATTATGCATAGTCATATCATTGTGATCATCATGTTGACAATTTGTTGTGACACTTTCTCCTAGTCTGGGTTATTATGATATTATATAATAATGAGCAAATACTGAAACCAGTTTTTCTTTGTGCTGTCTCCTTGTGCAAATAAAATTTTAACACCTCACTGCTAGTCATTAATCAAACTGCTTTTAATGATTTAATTTATTTGATGCGTTTATACAGTTCAGTTCCATTTCTTCCATTTGATTTTTCCATGTGCCTTTTTTAGATGATGACACTCTTATAAATTATGCATTTTGTTCTCTATTATAACAACAGTTTGTTTTGATGCTTCTTTCATGTCGTTGTCTGTAGATGTTTGTTTAGACGGCTCCACAAAGTCTAACATGGGATGTACAGTATTTGAGGAACACACATGCTAATGATGTTTTTTAGCATAAGCCAATTTACTTTCCACTGATAAAGAGACTTAGCTCAGAAAAAAACTGTTTGCAAGAGACATTTACATCTGTACGATTGCTAGCAAACACATAAGCATTTTATATGAGTGTGCATACTTCAAAGCTGGTATACAGTAGCAGTCGCGGACTAGTGGTTGTCACTTCCTCTCAGTCCCTCAATGATTTTGCAAGTCCAATGTTTCTTGAGGTTAAAAAAAGAAACGTTTTACTGGATCTTTGGGTATTGTCACAGCAACACTCAACATTTGAAGCATAAGTGTCATGAGTTTTGAGAAAAGTCACAAAATCAGTAATTTTATGATGCACATCAGTGCTTTCCACACATAAACCTTACTCAGGCGGGCCGCCCAGCTGTATTAACGGCTGCCAAGGTACATTTAATGACACTTTTTTTTTTTAACTATTATTATTACTATTATTATCATCCTACACTTTTTTTTTTTTTTTTGTATCCCCCAATATAACCAAACGTCTGTGATCGATTAAGTAGTGTAAAATTTCTTGTTTAACCATTTCGTTCAGTGTGCACAAGACCTGTCAACACTTCCACAGGCAGGCTCACATGCTCCGCAAACCCACTTTTTGGGACTTAGTCTTTGGGAAACCGTCTGGCTGGGGTTTCTAAATCTCCTAAAATGTCCGGGATTCGGCTTTTGCTTTCATTTTCAAAGCTGTTGTTAATCGTATGCATTTTTGCATTAGCTTTTTACTTAAGCCATAGTAAATAATGGCCACAGCCATATCACCCTGCAGCCCAAGAGCGGTTACTCACTGAAGCTAAGCAGGGCTGAGCCTGGTCAGTACCTGGATGGGAGACCGCATGGGAAAACTAGGTTGCTGTTGGAAGTGGTGTTAGAGAGGCCAGCAGGGGGCGCTCAACCTGTGGTCTGTGTGAGTCCTAATGCCCCAGTAAAAATGAAGGGGACACTACACTGTCAGTGGGCGCCGTCTTTCGGATGAGACGTTAAACCGAGGTCCTGACTCTCTGTGGTCATTAAAAATCCCATGGCACTTCTCGTAAAGAGTAGGGGTGTAACCCCGGTGTCCTGGCCAAAGTCCCTCAATTCTCACCTACCCATCATGGCCTCCTAATCATCCCCATCCACCTAATTGGCTCTATCACTGTCTCTTCACTCCACCAATAGCTGGTGTGTGGTGAGCGCACTGGCGCCGTTATCCTGTGGCTGCCGTCGCATCATCCAAGTGGATGCTACACACTGGTGGTGTTGTGGAGAGACCTCCTCATGATTGTGAAGCGCTTTGGGTGTATGGCCATACACAATAAATGCGCTATATAAATACACACATTACATTACATTACATTACATTAAGCCTACTTTCACTTGGCTTTAGCTGACAAAAGCGAGAGAAACGTTCAATAATGCACTCTTTAATGTAAACGACTCAGAAAAATTGTACTATATACTCAGAGAGAACGAAATGGCTTAGGAAGAGAAGCAGAGGAGGAGATTTTTTTTATTTCAACAATTTTTTTTTTACTTTAACCCATTGAAAAGAAACAGTGTATAACAGTGTCATAATAAATAAGACTATTGTTAGAGATTATGTTTTTTTTGTCGCATATACTGTACAGTTGAAGTCAGAATTATTAGCCCCCATTTTATTTTATTTTTATTTTTATATTTCCCAAATGATGTATAACAGAGCAAGGAAATTTTCACAATATGTCTAATAATATTTTTTCTTCTGGAGAAAGTCTTATTTGTTTTATTTTGGCCAAAATAAAAGCAGTTTTTAATTTTTTAAAAACCATTTTAAGGTCAAAATTATTAGCCCCTTTAAGCTATATTTTTTTTTCGATAGTCTACAAAACAAACCATCATTATACAATAACTTGCCTAATTACCCTAACCTGCCTAGTTAACCTAATTAACCTAGTTAAGCCTTTAAATGTCACTTTAAGCTGTATAGAAGTGTCTTGAAAAATATCTAGTAAAATATTATTTACTGTCATCATGGCAAAGATAAAATAAATCAGTTATTAGAAATGAGTTATTAAAACTATTATGTTTAGAAATGTGTCGAAAAAATCTCTCCGTTAAACAGAAATTGAGGAAAAAATAAACAGGGGGGCTAATAATTCTGACTTCAAATGTAGGTAACTATTTATGTGATGTGAATAAATTGTGTGTTTCCATCCAGCTACCACCGCAAGTATATTTCAAACCTATGGGAAGCACTCACTATATTATTTTTTTAAAAGTCCCTACAAAATCCTGGAGGGAATGGCTTTTGTTCCAGGGCTTTTTTACTTGTCTTCTAGCTCTGTTTTCTGTCTACAAATGTACTCAGACAAAGTGATCAGTTTAAGAGATTTTTATCTGCTGTTAATTTGCTCACTATCAGGCCATTCAACATAAAACTGTGGGCTTTAATGACTTTAAAAAAAAAACATGTATGGCAAACAAAATTCATTTCATGGCTTCTAACAAGATATTGAGGTTTTAAAAAATGAATCCTTTGGTCTGTGTAAGAAACTGAACATTATTTACAACATAATTGAGCAATTCCAGTGTTGTGACATTTAATGGATGTGACATTTGCAGTCAAAACTTAAAACATAAATACACAGAGAATTTATTATTTATATGAAATATAGAATGTTATTCACCTTATTCTCCGCGTACGAGAGGGCGCAGCCATTTGAATCATTTTGGCTCGAGACTTCCGGTCTCATTCACTTTCATTCATTTTTAGACGTTAAAAACAGCTCGTTCTGCTGCTTGATGTTGCAAACTGAGGTTTTCTTATTATATTATTCTATTTTGTCTGTATAATCATGCAAACACTTGTTTGTAGAGTGAGTAGTTTGACCGTTTTCAGCCGTTTATTATTCCTAGTCATTTCTCCCATAGGCAACTGAATCGGAAGTTCTAAAACAATCGCAAAAACGAGCGCACTTCCGCGTTTAAGAATAAGGTCAATAGAATTGATTTATATGTTAACAGCGTATTGTTTATACTGTATTTGAAAGTGAAAATTGTGACGTGTTTTTCCCAGCCTGATCTCACAAGGAGACATAACTATTTTACGCTTTGTCAGTTTAGTGGCTAATTCGTACGAATTTGTGTGAGTTTAGTCGTACGAAAATGTATGAATTTAAAAGGGAGGCGTGGCAGCCAACCCCACCCCTAAACCCAACCATCATTGGGAGATAAGTAAATCATACTAAATTGTACGAATAAGATAGTACGAATTCATTCAAATTGGCACCTAAATAAAAAATTACGAATTGCTGTAAGATCGTGCTGTTTTTTTCTAAAACAACTAACCTTTAAGGGATCAGAAAATATCAATCTGTAAATAATCTGTATTTTAATTGAGAAAATTAAAACATTCATTATGAATGTGACCAAAATGTATGCTTAACTTGTAGAATTAAACTGCACAACCCAATAGAAATAATACTAATCAAAAGGAAAAGACTCGGCTCTTTATAGAACATCTTATTTTATTTATCTTATTTTATTTTACGTTTTTTGCATTCATGAGAAAAACACTTGGTTATGGATGTGACATCTGTCCAAATTGCCACTTGTGTGACTTTTGTAAATCAATTAAATTAGTTTGAAAACATTGACAGATATTTGAGTATTTTTACAGTACTGTAAAATATAAGCCTACACAAACAACTTAGAAAGGGTTTTGTTATTTTGGTGAAAGCAATTGCTATTTTGACTTTGATGTACAACTTCTGCTTAGTCAGTGTTGTTGTTGTTTTAAGTAATAATGTTGTAAATGATGTATTTAAAAAAAGAATTGTGCTATAGCAGCTCCAACATCTCACACACTCTTTCTCTCTCTCTGTCCTATAGAAACTGAGGCGATTGTACGACACACTCCAGCGAGCTTATGCAAAGATATTAGAGGTGATGCAGTCTGGTCGACGTCTGCTGGGAACTTACTTTAGAGTCGCCTTTTTCGGACAGGTAAGTTTAAACAATAAACAAACCACCTACAGTACAGTATGCTTAACCTGTTGTATGTTTATGCTTGCATCATTTTTGCTTGCGTTCTGCTACCACTTCACAAATCACTTCTCTCTGTGTGTAGAGCATTGATATTGCGCATTTCGTAAATGGACATTATGTTCATAAATCAATGGCTCAAATATGGGTTATCAAAACTTTTTAACAAAAATATGTTTTTATTTTATTTTATGATTATCAATGTTGCATTTATGTGATAAAATGTAGTAAGAAATGTGGAATATTAAATTTTAAAACTGCTGTTTTTTTTGTACTGTATTTGACAGCACATACTGTAATATTTTACTAGTTATTTTGCAACATAATAGTGTTCAGTTTAAAAAACGTAACTAGGATAAATAAACTCATTAGACAAGTCATTGGACAACAGTGGTTTGTTCTGTGGCCAATCAAAAACAAATCTGTTCTTAAGGGGGCTAATAATATTGACCCTATTTTTTTTACTGCCTTTACTCAAGCCAAACTAAAAGAAATACAATTTTCTCAACATGAAAAAAAATATGCTGTAATAAGAATATTACTACTATTATTATCAGTAGTAGTAGTACTACTAGTATTGTTATTGTTAGCTCTGTTAAACAGCACTTCATATTTAAAGAAGAATTACAATTTCACAAGAGTGCTAAATATTTTGTAACACAATCTGATTTAATGCTCCAGAAACATTTCTTGTCATTTATGTTCAGAATAAGCCTGTCACAACAATCAATATATGGACTTATCATGCAATATTTGTACATGACCTCAATACTTTTTGCTGTTGCAATATATATTTACAAATAACGGTAAAACCATTTTACAAGGACATTTACATTTTCATATTCTTCCCCAATGTCAAAGATTGAACATTTACTTAAAGGTGCAGTAGGTGATCTGCCAAAATGCTAACCGTTTAGCATAATATTTTTGAAAACGCAGTGCCTGCCCTGCTGTTCAAAGCCTCGCCTTCAAAAATCACGAACGCTCACCGTAAAGATGACTGTAGACAACCCACTAGATCAGTGGTCTCAAACTCAATTCCTGGAGGGTAGCAGCTCTGCATAGCTTATCTCCAACCACCTCTAACTCACACCCGCTTAATAGTTTCTAGTAGTTTTGAACACCTTGATTAGTTGGATCAGCTGTGTTTGATTAGGGTTGGAGCAAAACTGTGCAGAGCTGCGGCCCTCCAGGAATCGAGTTTGAGACCAATGCACTAGATCATGTCAAAACACTTATGTTTTGTTGTTAAACTAAATAAAAATCTACATTTTCGATGCAGTGAAAGGTCTCATATGAAATTGAAAATAGCCACATCAATCGTTCGTTGGAAGATTTCAGTGGCTGAACAGCACTTCTGTGCATATAACCCATTCGCAAAACAACAAAATCAGTTTTAAAACAGAACATCATCTTTTTTCCAGCATGCAAAAGTAACTCCAATATTGATTCTAGATTTTCAAAAGATTTGATTCGGCATATGTTTTTACTGCTGTCACACTCTCGGTGTGCACGCGATAACGGCGGATCTACGTGAACAGGGGTGCACAAATGTACAAATCTAAATTTGTTGACAGACAGTTTGGCCCACTAATTTTAATTGTATGAACATTTTTTTAGTCTTATGTCTTACCCAGAATATAAAAATACATATAAATACATTTAGATCATTTACTTTAACCATTAGTATTGGAATGTTAAGAGACTTTCAGCCAGCAAAACAAAAAAAAATTCTAAAGACAATCACCTACTGCACCATTAATAGTACACTTAATAAGATATAGATTAGGACATTTGGATTATTTTTGACATCAAATCACAAAATCTAAATAACATGAAGTATGAAAAGCCTTAGTCTCTTGAAAGTATTTGTGACTTTTTGCATTATTATGCTGTTGTATAATCCTTCTTTTATCAGTGGCATAAAATGATCTCAAATCTTATCGCTTAACGCTTATCACAACAATTTCTGTGACTATATATTGTACAAAAAAGTGATTTATCGTTACAGGCCTAGTTCAGATTGCTTTATTTTTGTAGAAACATAAAAAGTTCTGAAGAATGGTATTTATCTTACAAATAAATCTTGTAATACAGCAGTCTTTCACTTTTAATCAAGTAAGTGCCCACTTGTAGAATATTATTATCTTTGAAACAAATAATTTCTGATCATAACCTATTAAACAGTATTGTATGTAAATACCGCAGCACAGTAAAACAACAGTAGCAACATCACATCAGTGTTCATTTATATGTATTTCTCTGAACAATCAGGGCTTTTTTGAAGAAGAGGATGGAAAGGAGTACATCTACAAAGAGCCAAAACTCACAACTCTGCCTGAAATTTCCCATCGCCTCTTAAAGCTCTATGGGGAAAAGTTTGGCTCAGAGAACGTCAAAATCATCCAGGACTCCAACAAAGTAAGAATTCATTTCTTTCCATTTATCTGTGCAGCTTCCTGTATTGAGATCAAGTGACCCTGAAGGGCCACAGACATGAGTCATCGTCCAGGAAAGAGCTGTTTATCTTAAAAACAAACATTTGGATGAATATCCAGTTTCCTGGTTTTTGCATAGATTTGAGTATTTAACATTTGCTAAAGGATTATATTTTATTAATGTTATCTTTATTAAATGTTGTCATTTCATGTTTTCATTTTCAAAGTAAGCCATCTCAATTTTATTTTATTTTTTTTAATAAAACTTGTTCCCCACAGGTTAACCAGAAAGATCTGGACTCGAAGTTTGCCTATATTCAGGTCACGTATGTCAAGCCATTCTTCGATGAGAAGGAAATGACCGAGAGGAAGACGGACTTCGAGAAATGCCACAACATCCAGCGTTTCGTCTTCGAGACTCCATTTACGCTCACAGGGAAGAAACAAGGAGGAGTTGAAGAACAGTGCAAGCGGAGGACTGTACTTACCAGTAAGCTTACAGCAGACTGCAGGAGATTTGGCTTTTCTTTCAGTACAACATATTTTTTTGACTTTCATAATATTTTTGTGACCCGTACAATTGCCGTACATGATTTAGTTGTTGTTTATTTAGATCCCCATTAGCCATTTATCAATATAGTGGCTGTTCTTCATAGGGTTCAACAAATAAAAGAACACATTTACATTAAACCATTAAACCCAAAGCAAAAAAACTAATTTACATTGATATAGCGTACATGATTCGTTTGATGCTTTAGATCTCCATTGGCCATTTACCAATGTAATGGCTATTCTTTCTGGGCTCCAACAAAAATCATCTAAACCAAAACAAAAACCTAATTTGCATTGAGATACAGCAATAGAGACAATACCAAAACCAAATCAAAAGACAAATTTACTCTGACCCATAACAATAGACACCAAATGTGTATAACAATACTACAGCCAAATAAAGAAAAAAATCACGTTTAAGCATACCTAAAGAAACCAATACGATAAAACACAATTTGAAATTCATTTAAAACATCAAAGATATCGATTAACTAAATACTGTTTTATCAAGTGTTTCTTTAGTCATTTTTAAAACCTTATTTACTGATTAAAAGACGTGTAATGTAACCCGTACACAGTTATAAACTTATAATTGTGAGTAAAACATTTGTTTTAAGTATTCAGAGAATTGTAAGATATAAAGAGTTCTCCTCACGAGAATCTGTAAACTTGCAATGACAGGAAGTCAAAATGTTTTTTTTTTTATCTGGATATAAAAAACAAGAGACAATGGCAACCCTCCGAGGACTCAGAGGACAACACAAAATCTTAAGCAATACACAAATGCACTTCATTGAATATGTATTACACACATTAGAGGTGTGAATCTACACTTGGTCTCACGGTTCGCTTAGGTTGCAATTCTCATGCCATCGATTCGGTGCAACTCGATATCTCGGTGTATCACGGTACATTGATGATGTTTTTCATACACAATTTTACAATTTACTAACGTGAACCCTAACCCAATACAAGAATAAAAATGTATCATTTTTAAATATGTTTTTTATGTATTTGTAATACAATCCTGTCCTTTAATACAAGCAGTCAAATATATAAACTGTCCTTTAATTTTACCTGCTCAAAGAAAACGCTCTCCATCAAACAAAGCTCAAGGACATGCACAGAACAACATGAGCATTTATAGCAAATAAACAAACGTAAATATTATCCCGCTTGCTTATTGAGCATTGTCAAGCGAGTTGTTAAACGCCTATAATTGGTCACACGCACAACAAAAAGGGCTGTGATTGGCTCTAAGGCGCTGTCGCTGTTTATCTTTAATGCCGAGTTCAGACTGCGTGATTTTCAAAGTAGTTGTGTCACGGATGTTTTCACACTCCATCACTATCTGGGCTAGCGTTCCGTTGGTGCTTTGTTTACACTGCAAGATGTATCGGCGACAGGGTGCTTCACACTGCATGACTTTAAAATAGGAAGAATCGCCGACAACTTTGTCCAAACTACGTTTCACAACCAAACACACGTGAGAAGACACGGAAACAACGCAAGGTCACGTATTATATATCTTGTTATTAACTACATAATGAGAAAGACGCCTTTAATGGGGTAGAAAATGTACTCATTTTGCTCACCTGGCATTGAAGGGAGCAATTTCTCTTAAACTTTTTTTTATTTTTCGACCTGGTTTTGCGTATTGCTCAGATGACACGTTAAACAGACACGGTGCTCCTGCTAAATTTCCAGAGTTTTTCCTCAATTTCTTTTGTCCAAATAAACTGAAAAGGAGCGCTACCCACACTAGCGAATGCTGCTCTCTCATTGGTTGTAGGTGATCGCTGATGTTATTTTCAGTCAAAACTCATTTCACACAGCATGATTTGAATCGCCGACAGCTCCAGATATTTAGCACGTCAAATATCTCACGGGTGTCGGTGACTCATCAGCGGTTCTCTCAGATCGCGTCTTTGATAGTTCATACTGTGTGATTGTTACTCGCGTGAACAAGCACCGATTGGCCTGTGATTTCAGGCATTTGTCTGCAAATTCTCAAAACCTGTCGCCGAGTCAAAATCAGGGCTAAAATCATGCAGTCTGAACTCGGCATAAGTGACACTGAAAAACTGCAGCAACGATCACAGCTGATCCATGATAGACGGAGAAAATTCACTGTGCAGACACGCTCGTGTTTAGATCCGCAAGTATCGCTGTAACAGCCGAGAGAAGAGGAAACGTCATGCCAGCAGGTCAAAGGTCCACAGTGAGAGAGAGAGAGAGAAATGTAGTTTACTTTCATTTTCTCCATGATAGTGAAATAGGGGCTTCTGCTCTAACTTCAGTGTCAGTGAAAGACTGTCCAGCAAACACGCGCTGTAAATTTTGCACAGTTTCTGCATTTTAATTACTTGCGCTCGCCTCCCTCACCATAGTATTCTACAGTAACATAGCGCATATGAGATAAATGACGTCAGAACATAATAACCGGTTAGGATCTGTTACTGAAGCGATACCGAATTGTCCGCGTCTGCATCTCAGTGCACTGAAGAAACAATTCATTTTGACACTCCTAATACACGTAGACATCACCTTTTTTGGAAGGACACCATATACTGTAGAACTGGAATGGAATGATGTGCACCTTTTGCAAATCTACTTTTTGTACGATAATTATTATCTATATATCTATGGATTAGGGCAACCCAGTGGCGCAGTAGGTAGTGCTGTTGCCTCACAGCAAGAACGTCGCTGGGTCGCAGGTTCGAACCTCGGCTGGGCTGGGTCAGTTGGCGTTTCTGTGTGGAGTTTGCATGTTCTCCCTGGGTTCGCGTGGGTTTCCTCCGGGTGCTCCGGTTTCCCCCACAGTCCAAAGACATGCAGTACAGGTGAATTGGGTAAGCTAAATTGTCCATAGTGTATGAGTGTGAATGTGTGTGTGGAAGTTCCCAGAGATGGGTTGCGGCTGGAAGGGCATCCGCTGCGTAAAATCGTGCTGGATAAGTTGGCGGTTCATTCCGCTGTGGCGACCCCGCAAGGGACAAAGCCGACAAGAAAATGAATGAATGAATATCTATGGATAGTCTTATATTCCATAGTGTAAAGATTAGACTTTAATTAGTTTTTAAATGTCTTAAATCTCTAAAGTCCTAAACATAAAGATGATTAGAAGAAAAAAGAATTAGAAGATTGTAGTAAAGTAAATTAGACCCTATGCAGAAGATTTTGTTTCCATTTTAAAATCTACTTAAAATCTCTGTTTGTCACCCAGAACTAAATGGGCGGAACCCAATAAAATAACAGGGATTTCCCTTACATAAGCAGATTTTGTGGGGATTTTGCTCCTATAATAGCATTTGACAGCTTTGTCAACCTGTACATTTGCAAATTAAGAACTGCTAGAGATCAACTGCATAGGGACCAAAATCCGAAGATTTGTCACATGACCAGCCTGAAAGGTGAACGGTGATTCTGCTGCATCCCAATTAATTTTAATATTAGTTGTTAGTCAGTTCAAAGACTGTTTTCAGATTTTCTACTCTTTTATGATGAAGAGTGTTAAATGATAATTAATCAGTTGTGTTAATGTGTTCTTCTTTTTTTTTGCAAATTCTGTACTATAAAATTATACTTTACAATTAGTCTGTAATTTAATTATTGTGTGGTGTTAAAATGTCTTAAATATATAACTCTTAGAAACCTGCAGATGCTGTGTTATTGTAAAACAAGCTATACAAATAAACCTGAATTAAATATTGCGAGGAAGACAAGAGCATTTACAGTAGCTTGAATAATTTTGCACCACATTACAAAACGATAACTCCATTTGTTAAGCATTTTGATCTTTGAAACTTTGACATTTTTCATTCACTCACATTAAGCTAACAAACAAAACACTCACAACAGAGGCCCTGTCCCACGTCATTACCATTTCAGAAGTGACTCATGTTGTTGAAAGTATGCTGAACTAATTACCAGTTGAAAGTTGGTTAGTTTTACATGCTACTTCCTCATCGTCTTCACGACTTGAAGGTGATTCAGTCAGTGTAAATATTTGATGGAATCAGTTTTGCATGATCATTAGCAATGGCACGTTTCCCACCGGCCAAAAACACAGCTATTCAGCACACTGACACGCATATGTGTGACAACTTTTGTGCACCAACTTAAAACATCAGCTAGAACAATGGCTGTTGTGTCACACAGGCTTATTGTTTCACAATCATCAACACCAACAACAGCAGGTGCGTGGCTAGCCATGACTTCCATGACTCAGACATGAAAACTTATCAGATCCCAATCGCTGTCTTTTGTTTGGGTGATGCTGTTTGTTTGTTTTCAGATTCAGCCGCGTATTGTTTTGTTGAACATTTGTATTTTGTGTTTGTGTGTCTGCAGCGGCCAACACATTTCCCTATGTAAAGAAGCGCATCGAGGTGGTGGGAGAAAAACACACGGAGCTGAAACCCATCGATGTGGCCATAGACGAGATGAAGGAAAAAAGCTCTGAACTCGCTAAACTCTGCTCTAATCAGGAGGTCAACATGATCACACTTCAGCTCAAACTGCAGGGCTGTGTTAGCGTGCAGGTACTAGTGGGCATTACAGACCTTTTAAACAATGGTACAGCTATTGAAAACATGAAGAGAGCACTTGGAAATTATCTGTTTTCGTGCATTTACACAATATATCCTTTTAGCATCGAAATCTCAATGTGCACATCCACAATAGCCACATCGCAGGATATATGCAATGTTAAGTCTGAGTTATATATTAGAATTTTTGTCTTGTTTCTTGTCCAAAAGTCTCAATTCCAAAATGAAAACAAGATTATTTTACTTATCCCATTAGCAGAAGGGTGGAAGATTAATTTTTTTAAGAAGCCACGTTAGATTCTGGAGCGGTTTTAGAGGGCCAGACCAATACTAGTGTTGTCACGAAACTGGAATTCGATACCAATCGGTACTGAAATTTTAAAAACGTCCATTTGTGCCATTGTGTTCACGTGCTCAACAGAAATGACTGTGATTGGCTGTGAAGGTCATCAGTTCGCCAAATTCACCGCTGTTTACTGAGTGTAACCACAGATACAGGGACACTGGAGCATTTTGCACGTTAATTAAGCTTATTCAATTCACCTGTACCACATGTCTTTGGATTTGGTGAGGGAAACCGGAGCACCCGGAGAAAACCCACACGAACATGGAGAGAATATGCAAACTCCACACAGAAATGCCAACTAACCCAGCCGAGGCTCGAACCAGCGACCTTCTTGCTGTGAGGAGATCATGCTACCCACTGCTACCCACTTTTTTTTTTTTTATTATTATTAATATTATTACTATTTAATTTTTTGTTTGTGAAAATTGTAAAATGCGCTGCATCTGCACTCTTGACAGGCCTCCTCCATTCCTGATAATCTCATCTGCACACATGCTCACATGTCACAGCATGAGATGTTATGAGATTTTAATTGTTATTTTATTTTTGTTTACTATTTTTAAATTATTTTATTGTATTTCTTTATATGCTTTTGTTTTTACTTTTTATGTTGTTGTTAGGCCTTGTGTCAAGTTTGTTGTTTCAAAGTGTGTTATAAATAAAGTTGCAGATGTTATTACTTTTTTTTTTTTTTAATCCATTCGGGTGGGAGCACTTTTAGCTTAGTTTAGCATAAATCATTGAATCCAATTAGACCATTAGCATCTTGTTTAAAAAAAAAAAAGATAACTTTTCCTATTTAAAGCTTGACCCGGCGACAAAGTGGCGCAGTAGGTAGTGCTGTGCCTCACAGCAAGAAGGTCGCTGGTTCGAGCCTCGGCTGGGTCAATTGGCGTTATCCTTATGTTCAGGATAAGTTGACGGTTCATTTCGCTGTGGCGACCCCGGATTAATAAAGGGACTAAGCCAAAAAGAAAATGAACAAATGAAAGCTTGACCCTTTAGTAGTTACATGATGTACTAAGAGTGATGGAAAATGAAATGTTACTATTTTCTTGGTCAGTGCGGCTAGGAAGTATACACTCTTTCTGTCATAATAATCAAGGAACTTTGCTGCTGTACCATGGGTGCAGCAGGCACATTGATATTATACAGTGCATGAAAATAGTCCACAGCTAGGTCAAGCTATATATTATACAGTAGTAAAATTGTAAAAACTTTTTTTTTTTTTTTTTCTTCAAATGAGATGCTAATGGTCTAATCAGATTCAATGATTTATGCTAAGCTAATAGTGCTCCTGGAGATCGACTGAATTGATCAAAACTGATCAAACTCAACTGTTTAACTCTAGGGGAGTTGTAAAATAAGTGTTTTTCCAATAAAGTGGAGTGTTTTTTAAACATCTGAAATGATGTAATAATCAAATGTCAGCAGGTAAAATATTATTCTTTAAGACCACACAATACCAAATGTTTTAAACTTCAGAAGAGTTAGGAAAGCAATGTTTGGCGGAATAACCCTGATTTTCAATCATAACAAATAAAAAAATATATTTTAACAAGTTATACAATACAATTACTGCTGCATCCAAACATCCATTATTTTGTTATATACATGAAAACAATGTATATATGTGTCATGCACAAACAAACAAAAGCATTGACAAATAAAAAGACAGCTCATTATAATTCAGCATGAACATGCCCTTTATGAATGCCAGTTAAAGCTTTTACATCTAAAACTAATTTTAATTTAATGCAAAACATAATTCCTGTTAACCTAGAGTTATAATATGACCATGTTTCTAGTAGTAGTGCAATATTTGTCATTTGTTGTAATAGTCTTTGAGCGGCTGGTCATTGATGATACTTTATAGGCATTAATTACATCCATCTTGTGCTGTTTTTGGTCTTGTGGCGCAGGTGAACGCAGGACCGATGGCCTACGCCCGAGCTTTCCTGGATGAGTCCAAATCAGGCCAATCCAACAAGAAAGTCAAGGATCTCAAGGAAATATTCAGGTATGGTTTTTACCCCTAAAGGGATCTGATTACCGTGTGGGTAGATGACAGGGGAAAGCCATGGTTTGGTAACAGGAACTTCAAAATCTATATGGGTAACAGATTTGCATTTGCATTTCTAGTAACAGGTTTGCATTAAGCACAATACAAAATGTATTCATCTTTTTTTATTTCTATATTGCTGTTTTAAAATGTAGGTTGTATCAAATCAGCTTGACACAGATAAGAGAAAAGTAAAGAGACTTAAATGACAATATGTCAGATTGTGGAACATTCCAACAAGTCAGACAGGCAGGAGACTATTAATAGAAAGAATGTAGAATGTATATCATGTCATGTATATTATATATGTAGAAAGCATATTAGATGTGGGCAAATTAGTTTAATGGACACAAAGGTTCATTGTTATTAAGTTTAATGTTCTTATTAAAGCATAATATTTTTATTATATTTTTAAAATATGAAATGCGTAACAAATGGGTATTAAACTGGCTGCCAAATGGGTAAAACCTAGTGGTTTAAAGGATAGTGGTAAGTATTTAAGAGTTAAATTAGCAAATAAACATTATAATTTTGTAATTTTGTTCTAACTATGCCTAACAAAATGATCTGTTATGTAAAGAAATGTTACTCTAAGTTAATTTAGTCTGTGTCTTCTGTAAATTATGTTTAATAAAATTAAAAAGGACATTACATTTACATTACATATAAATACATTCGTTCATTTATTAATTTATTTTTGCTTCGGCTTAGTCCCTTATTTAACAGGTGTCGCCACAGCGGAATGAACCATGAACTTTTCCAGCATACATTTTACACATAGACTGTAAAAGATATGGACGTAGTATCCGTGACGTCACCCATAGGTTTATGAAGAACCCAAAAGAAGCTACCAGAAGGCGTGGCCGACCGTCGCCATTGTGTTCGCGCGTCATCTCACCAACCCCGGGCATACCATACAAGGGCAAAGAGGCGGAGCTACAGACGCATGCTGGCATTCTGCTTTTTAGACGGGCTTTCCTATGGGAGAAACGCTTCATACTTCATCACC
This sequence comes from Danio kyathit, assembly GCA_903798195.1. Classification (NCBI taxonomy): domain Eukaryota; kingdom Metazoa; phylum Chordata; class Actinopteri; order Cypriniformes; family Danionidae; genus Danio; species Danio kyathit. The sequence continues at coordinate 23,353,291 of LR812525.1, read as the reverse complement.
TGCGACTCGTTTGTGTTCTGACCACATGTGCTTGGTTGTACACTTTATCAATAAAGTGTTTAGACTTTTAAAAACACTGTTTCATAAGCAACGTCATAAGCGCAATGCTTAGTGGCTCAATGTATTACACATTGAGCCACTAAGCATTGTGCTTATGATGTTTTTCAACAGGAGGAAAGTGCGAATTACTTCCAAAAACTTCAGATATAGTCTGTTTTAGTAAATGCAAGGTTAATTATGAAGTCCAGGCAGAACACTGTATGACAACGCTTCAGATGACTGTTCTAGAGCCTACAGCTAATAATCTGTCAGATTCTGGAGTGCTTTACAGCTCTAAAGAACATTATAAATGATAAATGATCTTAAATAAAACAAATACATTCATAGAGATGGTATATAATTTCACTCACCTGGCAAATGGAGGCCACGAGAATGGTTTGTGAGCACAATTAAGTGCACACAGCATGCCATATCATCTGATAATTGTAGGAAATAATTCCAAAAGGCAGCTGACTGTGTAAAGCCACATAAAACAACACAAAAATACGATGAATATGCCGAGATCAGCGGCTAATCAGCCGTAATCAGCTGAGGTGAAGTGACGGCGACCAGCGAGACCTAGCTGTCACTCATGTGGCCACGCCCTTAATTATGCAGACTTAATATAACCTAATATAAAGGAAACGGATGAGTTATAAAAAAATTCACCCCCCTCACAGTTGTCACGAAGGGTAATATTAGCTATATGAACCAAAATCGTTCTTTGTAACAGGTTGTAAACACCTTTTTTTCTGCTGTAAATTTGGCCATTCTAACAGTGGGCTCAATAGAAATTTGCTGTATTATGGAGCCAGGACTAGCGGAATTTCGATGAATTGCAGTTTCAGTTACTTCCGTATTGGCTTCCCGAGGGAGAGCGGGAGGTTGCCGCTTGGTTTTACACAGCTGATGCCCTTCCAGCCACAACCCAGTTCTGGGAAACACCCATACACACCATTCACATACACTATGGCCAATTTTATTTGCCCAATTCACCCGTCTTTGGAGTGTGGGGGAAACCAGAGCACCCAGAGGAAACCCATGTCAACACTGGGAGAACATGCAAACTCCCCACAGAAATGCCAACTAACCCAGCCAGGACTCGAAGCAGCGACCTTCTTGCTGTGAGGCGACAGTGTTAACCGCTGAGCCACCGTGCCACATATAAATACATATATATATATATATATATATATATATATATATATATATATATATATATATATATATATATATATATATATATATATATATATATATATATATAAAAGGACACATTCTGAAATCTATTTTTTAATTAAATTTTTTTAAATTAAGCAGTCTTATTGCTTGATAGCCAGAATTTTCGTCCCATATATGCGAGAGATCTGTACCAATATACATCCTAACTCCCTTATCAATGAGCTTGGCATTAATTTACCTTGTTTTAATGAGATTTTCAAGCCTTTCCTGATTTTAATCTTGTGATTAGCTCATCCGAGAAGGTTTCTGCGTTCTAGAGAACTGTAGTTCAAGAGAATAGTAACCGTTCTAACAATAGCTGCCTAACCAACTGCTCTCCCTGTTTATTTAACAGCATGTATGAACTTGCCATTTTGCAGGAATTTATGCATGTGTTATCACTCTAGAGCATCTCATTCTTGGAAATGACTCAAGAATTTGTGGCCACGGCACTCTCATTGACAATTATATGACAGTTTTACTTTTCTCCAAACACAGGTTATTGTATTACAGCTTTACGATGTAAAAGAATCGATTTATCCACTTATTAAAAAGAGCATGTTGGTTCATTTGTTGCTAGAAATGACTGCTGCTCGTGTTACTAACATATAATGTCTTTGTTATTCATATTTGTTTGTGTTTATCTGTGTTGCAGGCAGTTTGTCAATGCTTGCAGTATCGCTCTGGACATTAATGAGAGGCTCATTAAAGAGGATCAGTATGAATACCATGAAGGACTGAAGGCGAACTTTAAAAGCATGGTGAAAGAGCTTTCTGAGATCATCCACGAGCAGGTATGTAGACTGGTCTTAACCCAAAATCTAATTTTTCTGCACAGCAAATTTCTGCAATTAATATTTGAATATAATTAAGAATTTTTTACAGAAGGTTAACCAACTCAAAAATAATGATTTTATTTTATTAAATAACTACAAAATTACTGAATTAAGTATTTTTTTCCCCAAGTACACACTGCATAGTACATTTAAAGTCAATTTTTGTTTATTTTTTGTTAATTGTGTTCATTTTGCGCGCATACATTGTTTCTCTTTACGATTGTGAGTTTATAACTGTGTAAGAGTTACACCACATGTATTTTAATAAGACAATTAAGGTTTAAGAATTTGTAATGGAACATTATTTGGTTAATTGATGCGTTAGATGTTTTAAATAAATTTAATTGTGAACAAAAATGAATCTTCAATCAAAGTCTGTTGATGTTAGTTTAACAGCTTCAGCCACAATACTGTATTCTTAACCATGCTCCTCTTGCCGTTAGTTTGCTATGAGGGAATGATGTGCAAATAGAAAGCCTCATCTCTCACTCAATAGTACACTGACATACTAAAATAGAAGTCTCTGCAACTTCCAGTTCACGCAGACTTTAATTTAATGAATATTAAATTAATTCACTTACAGTATATCTTTGCAAAATATCTCATTAAATGCATCTGGCAAACAATCAAAAATCCCATATTCCAAAATATGTATATTTGAGTATATTTCCTCAAAATCACCAGTAGTTATTAACTCCAAATTGCAATATGCTGCACTGCATTTTCATGTTATCTTGCTTTTGACAGACATGCTCACATCTTGCATTTTTGTGACATATCTCTTCCATGAAAGCACATTGTATATCACGACACATGATGTTCAGGGTCAGGAAGTTTGCACTTTCTTTTTTCCTTTTCTGCTGTTTGCGTCTTGTGTTTTTCTACATGCATTCTGTTTTAAATTGCTCGTTAGAATTGGTGATATATTTTATGTAGCTTTTATTTACTTTTTATTTTATGTACTTGATTGAGCGCATTTACATGTGCATCACATTTATTTCATTCTTGTTTCATTGGTTTAATGGCAACACTTTAATGTTAAGACTTTTGGGTGAACTTGTGCTTTAATTCCCAAAGTTTAGTCATCATCTACTTGCCTTTCTGTCTTTTTCAGACCACTATTTATTTTTAATAATGTCCATATAATGGAAGATAATATCAAATGACCAAAATTAAAAAAAAATATAAGGGGGGCCTAGTATTTTTATATATGGAGGAGCCACCCCTGAAAATATGAAATATGACAAATATGGCACAAAATACAATCCACATACTTTTATCTATGAGGTAAATATATCTATTGTGTTCATCATGACAGAAATCTGCGATCAGTGTGTAAGAGTGAACTGTGTTGCTGATTGAGAACCTATGAACGCTCAGTCATGCACAAAGACAAATGGTCGAAGTCTACATTTTCATCAGATAATACATTCAGTTTAGGTTTATTTCTCACTATTGTAACTCCACTGAACACCTGGAATATGTCAAGTGTCAATGTGATTCTGCCCCTCCTTATTTTTATCAAATTGTAATTCCAGTTGCTTTCCCCTGCCATTAAAGTGCAAACAGGACTTTGTATTGTCCGGAATTCAAAGATTATATGAATTAAGATTTGTTTTAGTTTGACTATCCCTTCGAGTGTTATCTAACTAGCATCAGGGGTATCTTTGTAATATTAGTCAACGTTTTTACACACACATCTAACAGCCTCTGTGTAAAAAATACACTTTTCATCAAAATGCCGACTCATCGTAATTTACTGTAGTTCCTCATTTTTTGTTTCAGTCCCTAAACCCCAGAAATGCATTGCCACACTAACTCATTGGGTTATCTGTCTCTACTAAACAAAAATGTTCCCTAGATAATTTCTTCAAAAATAAAAAACTAAATAATAGGAAGATTGATCTGCTTCACAGTTTACTTCCCTATCAAGCCAAACCCCAACTTTCACACACAAGTGCCAGTTTTTCTTTGTCTCTTGGCAACATTAATCTTCAAATGCAGTGCTTTAGTTTTTAAGTTTTTTGCAGTTGCACAAAGTTTATAGCAATTACAGCCTGAATGAAGATAAATCTATAATCTTAATGTCTATTTTGTTGTCTATGCAGACTCCAGGAAATGGGCTAACTGGGCATTTCCCTCAGTAAACAAATGAAAAACTAAATGTGCTGTGAGTTTGCTTGAGGACTAAAACATTTGAATACTGAAAACCTTTAATCTGACATTGTAGGATTATTTTTTGTCCTCCTCTTATAACTAGCAGTCGTTGTTTGGCAGACAGGTTTTTTTTTTTTTTTTTTTTTTTGGAGCTGGTACAGTTAAAGCACAACAGGTTTGATCTGTTTTTCTCTTCACACCATCCTGGAGTCGCTGTGCCATGACACCATATACTTGACTTGAGATGTACTTTCTAACTTTGTTTTACTTTCTTATATCATAATTAATGTTGTTTTGTGCACTAATATTACTATTTAATCTTTTACCCTCAATTTCCTACATTTGTCTTGTAAATTATAAATAATAGGATTTTTTAAACTCTTTTTAATATGTTCATTGAGTGCAAATAATTGCTATTTAATATATTTTCCATATTATTTACCATACATATATTTACCATAAGATGCCTTCAATTGGAAGCTTGCGATATACATGAATGTGTTTATTAGTCCTTATATTGTCAAAGTTTAATTAATTGACAGCCCTATTTATTACACTTAAAATGTACATTTAAAAAGAGCAAGTCATGGAAAATATATTTAACTCTAGCTGTCAAAACTACTTTTCACTCTTTGTTGTTTTCTTCAGAAGCCCCAGATCTTTGCTTTCCAAAACCTGACCAAGGACCGGTTTCTCTAGTTCCCATTAATTATTTGCAGTAGCATTTTTATGGCTCTGTTTACAGCTGTGCGTTCGCAGTCGTATTATATGTTTAAAACAAGAGATCCATTTGTGATCATGCACGGCTGTGTGGTTGAAGACTGTGTTTATAGATGTAATTCACACTTTAAACGATAAAACAAGCTGGTTCAAGGCAGCTGCAAAAAGTTAAAAGAGTATATGCATATGTGCAATAAATGCAAACGGTAATGCAGACTTCTGAAGTAACACTTTACATTTGGGTTAAATTTGGTAACACTAATTGACATTATCTAGCATGAACAATACTTTTTCTGCATTTAATCATCTTAATGTTAATTTCAGCATTTATCTTTACAGTTAACGTTATCTAGTTAGAATCTGTATTATTGGTAACAGTTTAGTTTAAGTGCTAATGACATGTCTATTATTAAGATATTGGCTGTTTATTAGTAATTATGAAGTAAAAGAGAGACAAAAAATGTGTAAAATTTTGTTGAAATTTTGTAGTTTATTTTATTTTTTTACAATATTTCACATGAATATAAATGTAATATCTTTCTATTTCTGAAGATGTTCAGTGACTAAAATGTATGTGTGTGTGTGTGTGTGTGTGTGTGTATATATGTGTGTATATATATATATATATATATATATATATATATATATATATATATATATATATATATATGTATGTATGTATATATGTATGTATGTGTATATATATATATATATATATATATATATATATATATATATATATATATATATATATGTATGTATGTATGTATGTATGTATGTATGTATGTGTATGTATGTATTTGTATGTATATATATATACTGTATATATATATATATATATATATATATATATATATATATATATATATTTATATATATATATATATATATATATATATATATATATATATATATATATATATATATATATATATATATATTTATATATATATATATATATATATATATATATAAAATAGTTTTAATAACTCATTTCTAATAACTGATTTATTTTATCTTTGCCATGATGACAGTAAATAATATTTGACGAGATTTTTTTTAAGACACTTCTATACAGCTTAAAGTGACATTTAAAGGCTTAACTAGGTTAATTAGTTTACCTAGGCAGGTTAGGGTAATTAGGCAAGTTATTGTATAACAATGGTTTTTTCTGTAGACTATCGAAAAAAAATATAGTTTAAAGGGGCTAATAATTTTGACCTTAAAATGCTTTTAAAAAATTAAGAACTGCTTTTATTCTAGCCGAAATAAAACAAATAAGACGTTCTCCAAAAGAAAAAATATTATCAGACATACTGTAAACATTTCCTTGCTCTGTTAAACATCATTTGGGAAATATTTAAAAAAGAAAAAAATAATTCAATGGGGGGCTGATAATTCTGACTTCAACTGTGTATATATATGTATATAACCACAAGGGAGATGAGTGACAATGAAGTGAGAATCCTTTTGCAGGTTTTATTAAGAATCGGGGTCAGACAGGCAATAATCAAAGACAGGCGCAAACAGGAACAAACAAGGAAATCGGGATTCGTCGTCGGGATACAGGTCGATACAGTCGGCAGACAGGGTTTACGATAAAACAAAGCAAGGGTCAGAACACGTAGAAACTATATCAGGGAACGCTTTGTAATGTTACAGGGTGTTAACCTAATAAGACTCAATAAGAGTGTCAAAGTGAGCTGTATATATGTGAGTGTAATCAGTACATGAGCAGCTTCAGCTGTGTGAGTGTAATCAAAGAAGACTTGGAGCAGGTGTGTGTTTGTGGTGCATGACAGGACTTGTAGTTCATATGGAGACAGGATTGTAGTTTGTGTAAATGTGAATGTTCTCCAGCGATCTATGAGGGTTAGATTGCTTGTGATCGTGACAATATTTATATATATACATTAACACCCGCCAAATGCGGGTAGATTTCAGCTCTGGCTGATTTCCTCCACTAGCCACGTTGGAAAATAAGCGTGGCCCAATATTCATGCAAATGTAATCTTAGAATCGAGAAGCAGCACGACTGACATAAATAACTGTGTTCGCGCGAGCAGAAAGCAGGTAAATACCGAACGAGAGGATGATCACTCGCACGCACAGATGATGTGATGCGCGCGACTGTTTACTTGCGCGAAGCAACCGTCACCGTGCCTAGAGGAAGCGCAACTGGTGCGATCGGTTCCCTTTGAAATAGACTGGACAAAGAGCGATGATCGTGCACCCACAGTCCTGCTGCTTTCAAGAGCTCAAGATTAAAACAAAAATACACATATTCTTTTGTAAGCAGCAGCGGTCACTGCTTTAATTTACAGGCCTATATTAACCGTGCGCAAGATTATCCTTTCATTAGCAATCACGGTATGTTTCACCTGCTTTCTTTTGTTTACAGTTATTTTTGTTAATATGATTTAATTATATTTCTTTATAATAACATTGCTTTAATGGGAGATTAATCCCAGTTTATGTGTAGTTAACTGGTGATCTGGGAGCTTTAGCCAGGACAGATTACTGTGCATACTTTAGATACATGACAATAATTCTTTTTTAAATGTAATGTTTTTTTTAAAGAAAAGTTTTGTTGAATTAAAAAGTGCACCTTTACAGCTATATTTCCTTGTTTTGACACAATAAGAAATACTTATTTGGTGTGGTCAGAGATAAATTTGGTAAATCCTTAATTTTGAGCCCTGAAAACTCGTGTGAAATAAAAACTGATTGTATTGCAACACAACCCATTTGCTCATGCACACTGAGCAAGCTAATACACAATACACACAAGAAAATAAATGAATAAGAAGGCATGTGGACATAACACATCTAAATCGAGTCATTTTAGCATGTCAAAGTCAAATTTAAGCATATAAAGTATATTTTCCCAACAAGAAAATTGTGGCTAGTGAAAATGGCGAGTGGCTAGTAATGTTGGAAATCTACTAGCCACAGTGGCTGGTGATCAAAAAAGTTAATGTTAAGCCCTATATATATGTCACGATCACCAGCAATGTATAATTAAATAAAATGAAATTATATGAAATAGAATAAAATATCAAATAAATTTAAAATAAAAAATGACAACACCATACTTTATATTTTCAAACTCAAGTCAACACCCCTGATCAGTCATTTAGCAGCAGTTCACACATCAATCCAAACATTAATCGTCTCACACAGCTGCCTCATACATTTCTAGAATAGGTATTTTCACTTCCCAACCTACAATGTTTAAAGCAGTCTGTACTAATCTAGCAAGTGTTGATTTTGATTGAACAGTCAGATTTCCACATCATATTGTTCTACCATATCTTATCAGACTCTCAAAAATAGGAGTTTATCTCAAATTAGGAGTTTATTGCGCTAAAAGTCATAGTTAATGGTTTGTTAATAGCGAGAATTTTTTATGTACCTTAAAATAAAGTGTGACCTTGTGAGCTAACATTAATGACATTTCTGTTTTGTTAACAGTTTAGTTTGGGAAAAATGCATCATTTTTCCAAGTCAAATGGCACATAAATTAAGATTTTTTCTAATCATTGACTGGTAAAAAATATGCTTATTTAATGTATGGAAAAACACAGATTTTATTGTTTTTGCCCCTTCATAAAAAAGAACAGTGGCATTATATAAAACTGCGGCAGGTCATTAAATTCGGTACAATTGATGATTTTTATTGGTAAGAAATCTATCATTTACTGTATATTAGAACATCTGTTGTAACACCCCCCTGCTTACAGTTTCACTGTGTTTGTACTACTCTACTTCTGATATTTGTCTGCTTCTAATATGTTTGTGTTTTTCCTCTTTATGCTGCCGTCTCCTATAGATTGAGTTCTAGGTAACTGCTTCTGTTGCATAAGAGTATTGCTCTTCTTTTCTTTTAAATACTTGTGCATGCAGTTTCTATATGCCATGATTATATAGTGTAATTGTGTGTGTGTGCGTGTGTGTGTGTGTGTGTGTGTGTGTGTGTGTGTGTGTGTGTGTGTGTGTGTGTGTGTGTGTGTGTGTGTGTGTGTGTGTGTGTGTTTGTTTGTTACATGTTAGGACAAACTTGTATAATGACATGAGTATGACACGGCTATTACAAGAAGTAGGTGATTTATGAGGACATTGCATCATGCCCCAATTTTACAAAATTACTTATAATACATACACAATTAGTTTTCTTTTCTCCAGAAAGTAGAAATGTCTTCAGTGATCGTTGGGTTTAGGTATGGGCTTTGGGTGGGACAATAGAAATAGAGTATAAAATACAATAAAACCTAAGGAATGTCACAACAATTCCCGAAAACAAACGTGTGTGTGCATTTGCATACACGTGTTAAAGGTGCAGTATGTAAGTTTGACACCCAGTGGTTGAACTAGGTATTGCAGTCCTGAATCATAATAAAGGTACGCCGGGTTGCCAGTTTGAGGGATTTTAAACTGTGTTCTAAATAAAAGCAACGACACGCGATTGAGGGAATATTCTCCATATTAAAAGGAGTTTTGGTTCTAACCAACACCTCGAATTGATTTATTAGAAGCGGCTTCTATTTCTCACAGCTGAACAACAGAAACCTATGATAGATCACCTCAGGTAAGCCTCGTGTGCTTTATTCAGTGCTAAATGCTAACAATGCGAGTTTGAATGCATTTTACATGACGTGTATTACCATATACTGAAAGCAGAAAGTTCACTTCACCTTTAATGATGTTAAAGAGGGTTAACATGTATTAAATAGATTCTAAACCTTACCGTTTTGTGAGTGAGTGCATATTCTGTGCTTCTGAAAGGCTGTATTTAAATTTCTGCCGTGTTTTGTGGTGCAAACAGCCAAATGGCTCATCACTCATAACAATCTCGTCACAGCGTGTTGTTAGGACACGCGATGTAACCTGCTCACGTTCCTAATATTTATGTCATTTGCTAATTAACGTCATGTGGAACTGAATCTGTCTCATTTTGACATCTGATACTTTCCACTACACTGTAGCATTTCGCTCATGGACGCATGCTTTCAGAGTCTTTCTGAATGAATGAATGAATGAAATATGCTGTTTTCCAACAAGGCAACCCGGGGTGCTGAATTATAATTGGTTAAACTGGCATGTGCATGTGAAAATTACCTAAACAAAGACATCGTTCCGGCACGGAAAAAAACATTTTCAAAGCAGAATATCTGACTTCAGCATTGTTTGTCAGTTAAACAAGTATGTTCACTTGGGATGTTTCTTAAATATCTGCACACATATTATTGTATTTTTATGCTTTAGAAGAGTCAAAAACTTACATACAGCACCTTTAATGATGAAGCATGCTTTCATGAAGCTTTCATGAAAACCTTTATGAATATTTAAATTCAGGGTTTTGGAGCACATACAGTATCAAATTAGCAAGGTCACCTGATTTCAGTAAACAGGGCTTCATTACTCCATTACAGTTTTGAAACGTATTATAAATGTAATGGTTCTCCACTGGGGGCGATAAATGTAATACCATGAAATCCACATAAATCACTCGCCTTCATTCATACTCAGTGATGAATCGCTGAACAGGTTTCAGTTTTTACAGTACCTGATGTCGTATCAGTACTGTAAAAAAAACAATTCAGTAAACCGGGTTTCATTACGACATTACAGTTTTGAAATGTTTTGAAAATGTAATGGTTCTCCACACGGCTTCATTCACACCCAATGATGAATTTCTGAACTGGTTTCAGTTTCATACTACCTGATGTCGGATCAGTACTGTAACAAAAAAAACAATTCAGTAAACAGTAAACAGGGCTTCATTACTCCATTACAGTTTTGAAACGTATTGAAAATGTAATGGTTCTCCACTGGGGGCGATATGTGTAATACCATGACATCCACATAAATCACACAACTTCATTCATACCCAGTGATGAATCGCTGAACAGGTTTCAGTTTTTACAGTACCTGATGTCGTATCAGTACTGTAAAAAAACAAACAATTCAGTATACAGTAAACGGGGCTTCATTACTCCATTACAGTTTTGAAACGTATTGAAAATGTAATGGTTCTCCACTGGGGGCGATATGTGTAATACCATGAAATGTGATGAACAGGTTTCAGTTTTTACAGTACCTGATGTCGGATTAGTTTTCTAAAATTGTAGGGGTTTTAATGAGACATTTGTAAAATAAAAGGAGTAATAGTTAATAACAGTCTCTTGTTGGCCTGTTTACCAGCACCCACCATGAAACAAACAATATACAAGTCATGAAAATATATAAAGGAATGCATATTACGCAGACACTTAATATTTAATTATATTACATATTAACCTCAGTGTATTTATAGTTTATATCTTCAATTTAAAGTTCACAACATATTTGAAAAAGTCGTGTTTTTTTGTTCAATTCAATTCAAGTTTATTTGTACAGCGCTTTTCACAGCAATTATTGATTCAAAGCAGCTTTACAAAAGGTAAACATTATTGCATTACAATCAAATTCAGAAAAGTTAAGTTTACTTTATTAGTTACAAACAACTTTAACTTATTAACTAGTAATGAATAGCTTTTAAATATATAAACATAGCATATAGATGATGTCCATGCATGTTTAATGAAGTGTACACAATTGCATTAAACAATTAATGCATTAAACAATATTGTGCTGCATGTGCTGTTCCAAAAGCTTCGAAACGGTGAATCATTTTGCAAAGCAATTGATTCGGTTGTTTCGAAGCTAAAAACGCTTCTCCCATCATTAGCGTGTGCGTGTATATGTGCAGTAATCCAGTGTCCATCAGAGTTTGAGTTTGTCATTTTCTTGTCCTTGTCATTAGATATTGAGATTGTCATTGTCATTAGAATCTGAGATTAATTTGCTTCCCCTCTCCACAGATCTTCCAGGAGGATATGATGCGATCTCTGCTCCAGAACTCTCTCCATGTGTTCAGAGCCATCAGTGGAACCTCCACCGACCTCAGCTAAATCCTGATGCTGCTTCCAGATCCTTCAGTTCTGCTCTCGACTGAATGTACAAATCCAGATGCTAGGCCTTCAGCTCATGAATGAATGTCAGCGTTCTCCACCGTGCCATGTCGTGTACAGCTAGTTTGTGTATATGCTGCTTTTACCATTTGTTTTAACGTCAAAATGGACTATTTTTAATGCACATTGTGTTTGTAGCAACCTTCCTTTTAGGCTCATGTCACCAAGTCGCCTTATTTTCAAGCACTTGCCCTCGGTTCATTATGGAAGCCCATTTATCACACAAAATCATGCTTTAGGAAATTAAATTAAATATTAAAGTAATAAATAAAAACATAGGGTCAACATTAAGTTATTATAAATAAATTGCAAGTTAAAATTGAAACTTGCTGCATTCTGAAATAAATTGTTGAACATACAGTGGATAAATGTTGATCATATGAGTCATAATTATGACCGAAAACAAGTTGAGGTGAGAAATGATGGCACAATACTTCAAGCTATAAAGGAAACATCTCAGAGTTGAGACTTTTAAAAAGAAATATAATGAGTTATCTCAACCTCATCTCATAACTATGACATAATTTTACATGTTCATGCTATGGTTAATCACTTAGGACACAAAATAGAAGATATTGTATATATTAAATATTAATGGTCAGAGTTATAATTGTCATAACTGGAAAAAATTGTTGAAATTAGCCTAATTATGAGATAAGAGTCAAACTAATAAACAACAATTATTTTGAAACTGAAACTTGGTGCATTCTGAGGTAAATTGTTGAACATACTGTATAGTCAAAAAGGACAAAAGGTTGATCATTTGTGTCATAATTATGACCGAAACAAGCTGAGATGAGAAATAATGGTGCACTACTTCAAGCTAGAAAGGAAACATCTCAGAGTTGAGACTTTTAAAAAGAAATATAATGAGTTATCTCATCTCATCTCACAATTATGACATAATTTTACATGTTCATGCTATGGTTAATCAATTAGGACACAAAGTAGAAGATGCTGTATATATTAAATATTAATGGTCAGAGTTATAACAATCATAACTGAAAGAAATTTGCTTATTGAGTCCTAATTATAAGATAAGGGTCAAACTAATCAGTAACATTTATTTTAAAGTCATATTTTGAACTTTTTTTGTCAACTGAGAATGCAATAATTTGACTTTCCTGACAATTATAATTTCCTAAAACCTAATTATGAGATAAAAGTTGTCCATTTAGTTATAGTTTTCTTAGTTTCCAATCATAACTATGACTTGAAGTTTCAATATTTAAACTTTTTTACCATAATTAAGACTTGAGTAATAAAATCCCAAGCAGTGATTTCCTCATGCTGTGAAAATGGGCTTCCATGGATCAGTTATCCCGCTATATAATCGCTTTTTATGATTTAATAATTTATCAGTGGTAAAAATCAAGTCCAATTTTCTTTTTTCACATATTCTTGTAAGTCTGCCACATTTACAGAAAGAAAAAATGGGTCAATAATGCCATTATAACTTGGCATTATAACCAATTTTTATGATTTAATAATTTATCAGTGGATAAAATCATCCACCAAACAAACAAGCCATTTAAATAACACCACTGGGAAAAACACCTACTGGTACAGTGATGATCAACCAAAGATCAGGTGCACAGTTTATGCTGCATGCTTGCGTTTCCATATTATATCACTTCTGAAAATTCCAGGTGATCTTAAATCCGTGACATTGTATTGAATGATGATATTCAGGATTGTAAAAACGCCTGCATTTTAGCAAAAGATGTCTTCCGAAAATCTTCAGTCATAACACACAAACCAACTTCAAAATTAATCACATCGCAAACTTTCACAAAATATATGGAAGGTAAATATTTTATTTTATATTGATTTTTATAATAATTTAATCAATTTTAATGTGTTCAAATCAAGCAGATGAAGGTGCAATTAAAATGTGTTTTTAATCATTATTTTTGACTTTTTTACTGATCAAAATCATTACATTAGTGTCCTCGTTTACATCACCTTTCACTCAAACAAATGTTTTTGTTGCTTGTTGAAACTACTTATTTAAAATGAGCTGAAACAACACAATTCTTGACATTTTGATGGGACAACTAACTTTTTTATTTTATGTTCAATCCACTTAAATTTGTAAAAACTAATAAGTTAACCTAATTTTTTCATGTTGTCCCAACACAAATCGATTGTGTGGAGCGAGCAGAGTTTATTTATATTTGTTTCCTGGTGCAAACTGCATAATAGTCTGAAAGATGCATCTTTTTTTAAGAGATCAGTGCTACTGCCATCGAAACTAACTGTTAAACTAGCTGCTACTGTATGTGGTCATATCAATCTGTCCCTCTTCCCTATTTTCAGTACTACACAGTGGTTACTAGATCATTTCTGTCATTAAATTTAACCGAAACCATCTGGAGTTAGTATATGCAAAGCTTTTTCATTTGAATGCATACAGTAGGCTGCAGTAGAATGCCTGATTTCATTGGCAGAAATGCAGAATGTACAGTGGCAGCAGATTAAGTTTTATTGGCTGGTCGTTAGTAACGTCCCATTGGTTCAGCCAGTAAAGCCCATCCAGGGTTAATTTATTGACGAATGCTGTTAATGTTTATCTGCTGCACTGAATATGCAAATTACAAACAGAGGATGTGTAGATTTCTATAGGAAAGTTGTCCGTTGGTTGTAAATGTACATTATGTAAGTATGAGCGTGCGTGCGCATGGAAATGTATACAGTATTGAAAGAGCAGTATTTGCGAGCACTCGTATCTCTCAGATGTCTGGATTTATTAGTCTAGAAGCCATCTGATCAACAACGGACGGTGAATTTGCTAGAAAGCGGATGGTTTGAGACCATTTCCCAATATTAGTTTCAACATTTCCTTCATGTTTTGTCAGCATATATTGTACGATTGTTGATTCCTTCCTTTTTCTTTTCTTTTTTCTGTCTCATCTGTAGTTCATAAGATAAACGATGTATTTCTAAAGAAAAGGTCTTTTGGTGATATTTATTCTTTTAAAAAGTGCGTTTTCCTAAGTCAACACATTCGATAAAATCTGTGACCCATCCGAAAAGTTTCTTTCTTCTGTTGAACTCAAAGGAAGATATATGGAAGAATGTTGGGGAAAAAACTGCCATTGACTTCCATAGTATTTGCTGTTCTTACTATGGATGTCAACGGCTGCTGGTTTCCAGTATTCTTCAGAATATCTTGTTTTAATGCTTTTTCATTGAAAGCACATATTGTTATGGTGTACACCTCTCAAATCCTTATCCATTTAATGTTATTAGATTCATTTTGATGCTGGGTTTCTCTAATTGTAATGCATATAGTCTGTACATTTATAATCTGATGGTTTAAATTGTATTGCAGGTCAATCTGTATATTCAATTCATCTTTATTTCTATAGCGCTTTTACAATGTAGATTGTGTCAAAGCAGCTTCATATAGAAGATTATAGTGAATTGAAACAGTGCAGTTCAGTATATTGTGTTGTACCCTAATGCAGGGGTGTCACACTCGGTTTCTGGAGGGTCGCAGCCCTGCACATTGCATTTCCAACCCTACTTTAATACACTTAATGCCGAGTTCAGACTGCATAAATTTTAAAGTAGTCGTGTCACAGATGTTTTCACACTGCATGACTATCTGGGCTAGCGTTTAGTCGCTGCTTTGTTTACATTGCAAGATGGATTGGCGACGGATTTCACACTGCATGACTTTATAATAGGAAGAATCGCCGACAACAATTACGTCTCACAACCAAAAACATGTAGTATATCAATTGTTATTAACTACATAACAAGAAAGAAGCGTTTAATGGGGTTGATAATGCACTTATTTTGCTCGAATTAGCAGTTTCTCCTCAACTTTTTTCTTTTTCGACCTATAGTTGTGGTATTGCTCAGATGACACTTCAAACAGACACAGTGCTCCTGACAAATTTCTGCTAGTTTTTCCTCCATTTCTTGGGTCCAAATAAACTGAAAATGAGCACTTTTAACTTCTCCCCCAACCTCCCGCTGGCCTGCAGATACCCATATTAGTGGATGCTGCTCTCTCATTGGCTGTAGGTAATTTATTTATTTATTTATTTTTTTGTACAGTCTACAAAAGAAAATATCACAATATCAATAATTTACACATTTTTGTTTAACAATAACTAAGGGTAAACAAGAACATTCAAAAACCCTCCCCCATCCCACCCCCAAGGAGGAGAAAGAAGAAAAAAAAAACACACATACAACAACATTAGCACCTACAAGAATTGTCAAAGCAACTAAATAAATATACATAAAAAATAAATAGCACAGGCACACATTAATAAAAAGGGCAGAGATCTTTCTTGGAAAATAAATAAATAAATAAATTCTTATAAATCAGCAAAGAGGTGTGTTGTATTCCTGACAAAATTAATTAGAGGATCCAAGTTTTTATAAAAAATTTCAGTGGAACCTCTTAATGTAAACTTGATTTTTTCAATGTATAGAAAAGACATCAAATCTTCTAACCATGAGACAGTGGGAGGAGGTTTAGAAGACTTCCAGTGTAATAAAATCCGTCTCCGGGCTATCAGTGATGCAGGCTAGAACATTAGCATTCTTATTTGAAAGTTTATCCAACAAAGCCGTTACACCAAAAATAGCAATCAAAGGGCATGGTTCAAGAGAAATGTTAAATGGCTGTAGGTAATTGCTGATGTCATTTTCAATCAGAACACATTTCACACGGCATGATTTGATTCGCAGACAGCTCCAGATATTTACCATGCCAAATATCTCAAATATCAGCGACTCGCCTGCGATTCTCTCAGATCGCGTCTTTGATAGTTCACATTGTGTGATTGCTACTCGCGTGAACAAACACCAATTTGCCTGTGATTTCAGGCATTTGTCGACGAGTCAAAATCGGGGCTAAAATCATGCAGTCTGAACTCGGCATAAGCCGTGGTCACACTACACTTTTTCGCCCATAGACTTCCATTCATCAGAGATGGCAAAAGTACACACATCCTTTACTCAAGTAGAAGTACAGATACTCATGTTTGAAACAACTCTGGTAAAAGTTGAAGTACTGACTACACTTTTGTACTCAAGTAAAAGTAAAGAAGTACGGCCTGAAATATGTACTTAAGTAAAAAGTATTCATTCCTATACCTGTTTTAGTTTCACGGTGGTAACTACATCGCACATCATGTATACATCTATACAAAATAACTTACATTTCTAATTTTTTGTGTGTGTATTTTCAGCTGCAAAGTAGCCAAGCAACATCATTCTACAATATTGTTCAACAGCACTGCTCAAAAAGTTGCCCTGTGTATCATCACCTGGACACAAAACTTAACTTTAAGGCTGCTGAGAACAATAGCTGCCATACTCGTTCATATACTCTAAAACACAATTCTGTAGGCCAATATATTCATTCATTCATTTTCCTTCGGCTTAGTCACTTACATATCAGGGGTTGCCACAGTGGAATGAACCGTCAACTATTCCGGCCTATGTTTTACACAGCAGATACCCTTCCAGCCGCAACCCAGTACTGGGAAACACTCATACATTCTCGCATTCACACACGCACTCATACACTACAGCCAATTTTAGTTTCCCCAATTCAATTAAACCCACGCCAACACGGGGAGAGCATGCCAACTCCACACAGAAATGCCAACTGGCCCAGCCAGAACTCGAACCAGCGAACTTCTTGCTGTGAGGCAACAGTGCTAACCACTGAGCCACTGTGCCGCTCACCTATATAGTCATAACTAATAAATGTCTTAAATTTAACACTTCAGTTTGTCAAAATGAAATTATTATTTGCATTATGCTAAAGCTGCCTCATTTTCTTCAAACAGCACACTCTTGGAGCTCATATGATTTCACCATTTGTTTTTTGTTTTGTATATTTGTTTTTAGACTGTTGTGTATATTTTAAGTCAATAATGCTGTTAATACATTTTTACATCAAATTTTTTCACGTGATAAATTCCTGATCCTTTGCATTATAATTTTATTCAAAAATCACCCACTATAATTACTTTTGATGTCCTAAAATATTTATCTAACAATTGTAAATGAAGACTACAGTGTATATAATCTACATGTTAAAACTATAAAACAGTATACTGTATTAGGAAATATGAACTCATTGGGAACAAAGGAAATAAATCTAACTAATAATTCTAATTATTAATTGCTTTTGTACTAACTGTACAAATGTTGACAAAAAAGCACATGATTGTTAAAGTTTTTTTTTCTCGCGGTATTAGCTTGAAAGATCAGAGAAGTAGGCTACAGTACACCATGGTCGGAAGTGGACAAGATTTGAACAGGAATGTGTCTTGTTTACCTGTGATCCGGTCGCAGTTCACGTTCACTGCTTTGCAAAGTTCAAGCTTGGTGAACTCTGACTTGCAGAATCGCATCATGTGACTGAGACCAATCGAAGATCAAAACATGACCTCTCTGGACAGAAATATGAAATATGGAGCAATTTCGCAGCACCATATGACAGAATTTCGCAAGCTCAGTGCATGGATCTCAAGCTGGATTCCTGGAGGGGCGCAGCTCTGCACAGTTTTGCTCCAACCCTGATTAAACACAGCTGATTCAAATAATCAAGGTGTTCAAGACTACTAAAGACTATTAAGCAGGTGTGAGTTGGAGGTGGTTGGAGCTAAAATCTGCAAAGCTGCGGCCCTTCAGGAATTGAGTTTGAGACCATTGCTCTAGTGCAGGGGTGTCCAAAGTCGGTCCTGGAGGGCCGGTGTCCTGCTGACTTTAGCTCCAACTTGCTTCAACACACCTGTCTGGAAGTTTTTAGTATACCTAGTTAGAGCTTGATTAGCTGGTTCAGGTGTGTTTGATTAGGGTTGGAGCTAAACTCTCCAGGACACCGGCCCTCCAGGACCGAGTGTGGACACCTCTGCTCTAGTGTGACCGTGGCATTACCTGGACTAAATGACTCAATCAGTTGGTGTATTTAAGTAGGGTTAAAGTTAAACTATGCAGAGCTGTGGCCGTCCAGGAACTGAGTTTGACACCTGTGCCTTAAAGAGATAGTTCACCATTTACCATTCACCATTTACCCATTCTTCAATTGACTCAAACCTGTTTGAGTTTTATTTTTTTGTTGTTGAACACAAAATTAGTTTGAAAAATGTTGGAATTCTGTAACTATTGACTATCATAGTATTTGTTTTTCTTTTTGTGTTCAACAGAAAAAACTAAACTCATAAAGGTTTGGAATAATTTCATGGTGAGTACGTTTTCATTTTTGCGTGAACTATCCCTTGAAAACAATGTCTGAGGTGTGTTTCATGAACCAGGTTGTGCAGTAATCCCACACATAAGAAGGCTAATTACCTCAAGTTTCAGTTCCAAAAATGGTGGCAACTTTCAGGATATGTGAGCAGCAAAAGTTACATTTGGAAGTAACCCTAACCCATACCCCCTACCCCCCACCTCCCTACCAGTGGTGCAAAAGTAACACTTTTCAATACTCAGATTACTGTAATTGAGTAGTTTTTGTCAGGAATTGTCATTCACTAAGTAGTTTTAAAAATGTGTACTTTTACTTTACATTGAGTACATTTTTAGTGCTGTATCAGTATTTTTACTTCACTACTTTTCTTACTAACTGCAATCACTACTTTATTTTTTTCTTGTCTACGGGGATTTGCAGAGTAGAAAAATCAATCCTGTGATTCCTGTCCAATCAAATCGCACATAGAAACTAAATCGCATAATAATAAACTACCTCAAGACATGGGCGCAATGTAAAGGCAGCAAACTGTTTGAAAGCATTAAAAGTGTTCAAGGAAATGGCCAAAATCTTTACACACAATTGACCTAGAGACTGTAGACAGTCTGAAAATTGCCAAATAGTCTTAAACAATAACTAAATGTACTACAGAATGTTACGCTTACACACACCAGCACAAATTGCATATAAAAGCATTATCCTTTATAAACTTATAAAACTATTTGACTTACTTAGAGTACACTTTAAAGTGTGCTTTCTTAAATAAAAGATGCGCTGCAACATTGTAAAAAAAATATGATAAATTTGTCATGACAACATGTTTTGTTAATCATACCTTATTAAACTAACCATGTTTCAACTTTTTTTTTAAGTTATACAAACTGTTTAAAGTCAGACTTAGTAATATAAATTAAACTAAAATGGTTAATTTGATCTAACCTAAATTTTAAAGCAACCCCGTCAGTATACTTAGTTCGCTAGCAGTACAAATAATTTAAAAATACTTATTTATAATTACTGTTACACATAAAATAATACTTTTACAAACTATAGTGTCAAGTTGTCTGAGTGCCCAATACTAGCCAGCTGAGTGTTGTAACTGGAAATGATTGTGAATTTGAAAATGCTCATTTTGATCACTGTGGATGGACTCAATATTTTCTCTTTTTGAAATTCTTTTAAAAATAATGACTTAATTCTTATAATAAAATTGATTTGATTTTATTACAGCCTTTTTAAAATAATTTGAATGCAAAAAAAGGAAATAAATTTTCTTAAATAAAGTGTACTAATATTTAATGAAATCTACAAAGCCACAAAAGGACTTTTTACAGTGCCCCGAATGAATGCATAAATCAACAAGAACTTCATCAGAAATTTAAGTGGACGTTCAACAGACTTAAAGGGATAGTTCACCTAAAAATTAAGATTTCCTCATTATTTTCCTTGGTACTAAACGTTTATGAATTTCTTCTCTTGAACACAAAGATTTTTTCTAAACACATCAATGTCAATGAACAAAAATACTATGGAAGTCAGCATTCTTCAGTATGGCAATCTTCCTTTTTGTTCAGCAGAAGAAGAAAAATTCAGGTTTGGAACAAGTGGAGGATGAGCAAATGAAGAGCAAAGCATGTATTCTTAAATGAGCACATTTCTTAAGCATTTTGTTTGTTCAGTTATTTCAGTTTAAAGGCAGTGAAAATAACATATTCTTTGCTATAAAAGTGAAATTACTAAACCTACACTCAGTATAGCCTGAGAAAAATGCCAGTATAGCCTGAGAAAGTTTTTATTATTACAATAACAACAGGCAATTACAATGTAAATACAACAGATAAAAGCAGGGTGCGGATTACAGGAGGGTTTGGGGGGGATTGACCCCCCTAATTAAGGCTTGATTCCGTCTGAAGGATGTCAAAACAAGATAAATGGGGGTGGGGGAAGTCTCTGATCTGCATATTAAATAATATTAAATTATCTATTAATTGTCTAAACTTATCTATCTATTATCTATAATAAAATAACAGATATCCATTTGACTAGTCAGGGGTGCGTATCTAAAAACCATCTTAAGCCAACTAAGGTCGCAAGTTGTGTCATTACAAACATAGTTTGTTGATTTGGCATTTCCCAAATCTGTTGTTCCAACGAACATTCGCAAACTGCGTCGCAAACTTCTATGCTTGCAACTACACCTCTGGAGCTGTAGTTAGAAACATAGTTCCTTGCTGTGTCCTCTTCCCAGTTAACCACCCTATGCCCTATTCGTTTAGAACATTCTAACATTTAAACTTTTTTTTAAAGAATTAAAGATATCTCTTTTAGATGTAATTTGCTTTCTAAGTATTTTTACAGTTCAGTTTTAGCGATCTTCATGTTTACAGCTGCGTTCCCTTCGCAGTGCACTTTGAAAACATTGATGTCATTTTCAACACAGCCTTGGCTCATGGTGAAAGCTATAGGTGACCTATTATTTAAAAGTGGAATTAATGTTACATCTCCAAACTTTGTGAAAACAAAAAACAGCATACGTTAATGTTTTTAATTTATAGTAGGTTATTTATTAAGAAATGTGTCTGTACGGTTTATGACATGGGCCTATTGGTTAGAACATTTCTGCAGTGGTTTGCATGATATATATATATATATATATATATATATATATATATATATATATATATATATATATATATATATATATATATATATACAGTTGAAGTCTGAATTATTAGCCCCCTGAATTATTAGTCCCCTGTTAATTTTTTCCCCAATTTCTGTTTAACGGAGAGCAGATTTTTTCAACACATTTCTAAACATAATAGTTTTAATAACTCATTTCTAATAACTGATTTATTTTATATTTGCCATGATGACAGTAAATAATATTTGACTAGATATTTTTCAAGACACTTCTATACAGCTTAAAGTGACATTTAAAGGCTTAACTAGGTTAATTAGGTTAACTAGGCAGGTTAGGGTAATTAGGCAAGTTATTGTAAAACAATAGTTTGTTCTGTAGACTATCAAAAAAAAAATATATAGCTTAAAGGGGCTAATAATTTTGATCTCCTAAAATTGTTTAAAAAAAATTTTAAACTGCTTTTATTCTAGCCAAAATAAAACAAATAAGACTTTCTCCAGAAGAAAAAATATTATCAGACATACTGTGAAAATTCCCTGGGTTCGCGTGGGTTTCCTCCGGGTGCTCCGGTTTCCCCCACAGTCCAAAGACATGCAGTACAGGTGAATTGGGTAAGCTAAATTGTCCATAGTGTATGAGTGTGAATGTGTGTGTGGAAGTTCCCAGAGATGGGTTGCGGCTGGAAGGGCATCCGCTGCGTAAAATCGTGCTGGATAAGTTGGCGGTTCATTCCGCTGTGGCGACCCCGCAAGGGACAAAGCCGACAAGAAAATGAATGAATGAATGAATACTGTGAAAATTTCCTTGTTCTGTTAAACATAATTTGGGAAATATTTAAAAAAAAAAAAAAAAAAATCAAAGGGGGGCTAATAATTCTGACTTCAACTGTATATATATATCCCACATAATAATAATAATAATAATAATTGTCATCATCATCATTAATATTATTATTAAAGTATGATTTTTTTTCATTTCCTAATAAATATTACATTTCATTTCTTAATAAATAGCCTCATTATTTATTTATTTACATTATTTATATATGAGATTAGAATAAATGTTAGCTTTTGTAAGTGATTTTATGTTAATTTAGAATAGACTATGGAATATTCTCAATAATATTTGTAAAGGAAACACAGGCCCTATATGTGCCATTTACATATATTTAAATTAATATGGAAAACGAGCGCATGTTTTTACCAAAACTAATATTGGATTTTTTTTAAATGCGTGTGCGTGTAAAACAATATCATTTGCACACAAAAAAAATATGGGGTTCTTCTCTAAAGAAGTTATTAACACCCCGTTTAGAGCATTATGGGCATTTTACGTTATAACTAACGTGGTACAAACGATGGATCTGCGACAGAGAAACTAATAGATGAAATAGAAATAAAAAAAATAAGAACTTTAAGGGTTTTTTTTCTACATCTGAACTCTTGAAATGAAGACAGAACTTTTATTTTTGGGTGAGCTATCCCTTTAAATGCGAATGTGAAGAAGCTCAGCTATGAGTGAAGTATTACTTGATCCCTGGAGGAGGTCGAAACTTTACTCACGTACACACACATACTCACTCCACCCACTCCCTTCAGTCTGTCAGTGCTGGTTGTCCCTGAAGCTCCGCTCAGTCACTCCAGTCAGTCGCACTTCTGTTTCGATCTTCAGGCAGGAGGACACGACTGTGTCTTGTCGCACAGTTTGTGTTCACCTACTATGGTGACGTACACAAGTACAACCACCTAAAAACTGAGGAAAATACAGCGTGTATCGACACAGGATTACGACATCTCCTATTGGATTTTACACGGAATAGCCGACAAAGCAAGCCTTCAACATGATGTATCGATTCTTGGACATTTCCCTGATCGTTTGCTTCTCCGTCTCGCTCATGTTCGTCGGTGTTGAAAGCATGTCAGGTGGGTTCACTTCTGTTTTGTTCGTATTTGTCAGTAACCGTTTCCCTGAAGTTTTCCTGTGACAGCGCTTTGCGGGATATCCTGTAAAATTCCCGAAATATGTGACGTCAGAGATTTTCCTATGAACACCGATTCCGAAACTCTTAGCTGGACCTGTTCTCTGTGGTAGTCAGTTATTAAAAACTGAAAGTTTCTTCGCCTTACATGGTTAGTTTTCCTGTTGAACGGTGTAGATTTTCCTCTGTTTCCCCCCCTAAAGTTGTTTTACTCTTCTGAACCCCGCAGAGCTTCCTCCGCCGAAGAATCTCAACTTTAAATGGGAAACACCTTTCGCGCTTAATGTGACCTGGGACAAGCCGGAGGACTTGGATCCAGAATGTGTGGTGAACTACACAATAAGCTTGAGCTCATCTCAGGTGAGTCGCCTGCTCATCTTTTATGGTAGATAAATTCAAAACTGTTGAAAAATCTCATCAATTCAGAGTGCTCCTTAATTATTTTAATAGCCTATGTTTATGCATTTTTAATTAATTATTATTCAGATTTTGGATTTAAACTAAATGTTTGGTCTGCTGCTAGGGAAGTGTATTCCCTCATTTTTTAAACACAAAAGAAGATATTTTGAAGAATGTTCGAAGGAAAACAGGTAACCATTGACTTCCATAGTGTTTGTTTTTCTACAATTAATATCAGTGGTTACAGGTTTTCAACATCCTTTAAAAATATAATCTTTTGTTTTTAGCAGAAAGAAAAAAAAAACTCAAGGCCACTTATTAAGTTATTATCTGTAGGCCTAATTCATTTTTTTCACCAATCTTCAGAGGCATTTGAGCAATTCCAGCATTATGGATGTGACATTTGCAGTAAAATCTCAAAACATATATTCACAGAGAAAGTATATGTTAACAATATATTGAAACTACTGTTTTTATTTTCCAGAACTAGTAACCACAGAGTTGTGGGATCAGAAAAATATCAATCTGTAAAAATGTTTTATATATTAAATGAGGGAAATAAACATGCGTTATGGATGTGACAAAACAAAAGTCTGTGAGTTTACAATATACAACATACTTTGTAGAAATTCTGTGAATTAAACTGCACAACCCAAAATAAATAATGCTCATCAAGAGGATAAGAGTTGGTTCGCTATATAACAAAAATGATTTATTTTATTTTATTTGACATTTTTGCATATACAGTTGGAACCAGAAGTTTACATACACTGTATAAAAGACACATACCCTTTTAAAAAAGTCAGATGTTAATGTGACTAAACTTTTTCTCTTTTAAGTAAGTTAGGATTATCAAATTTGTTTCTGTTATGATTAACAGCAGAATAATGAGAGAGATATTTTTTGATATTTTGAAAGTCAAGTTTACATACAATAAGATTATTATGCCTCTGAAAAAGCTCAGATGATGATGTCAAGGTTTTGGAAGTTTCTGATTGGCTAATTGACAACATTTGAGTTAATTGGAGGCACAACTGTAGAATAGTATTTAAGGAAAACCTCAAACACACTGCTTCCTTGTGTGACAACATGGGAAAATCAACAAGCCAGAATCAACAAAAAAGCCTGATTACAATTTGCTAAATTACACTGGGAAAAAAGACAAATTTTTGAAAACATTTCCTGTGGTCTGATGAAACTAAGATTGAACTGTTTGGCCATAATGACCAGTGTTACATTTGGAGGACAAAGGGGAAAGCTTACAAGCTTAGGAACACCATACCAACTTGTTGTGGGGCTGTTTTGCTGCAGGAGGGACTGGTCCACTTCACAGCATAGATGGCATCATGAAGAAAGAACATTATGTAGAAATACAGAAGCAACATTTCAAGACATCAGCCAGCAAATTAAAACTTGGCCACAAATGGGTCTTCCAAACAGACCATGACCCTTAGCATACTGACAAATTAGTTCAAATGTGCTTTAAGGACAACAGAGTGAATGTTTTGGAATGGCCATCACAAAGCCCTGAGCTCAATCCTATAGAAAATTTGTGGGCAGAGTTGAAAAAGCTTGTGCGAGCAAGACAGCCAACAAATCTGACTCAGTTACACCAATTCTGTCAGGAGGAATGGGCCAAAATTCCTTTAAACTATTGTGAGAAGCTTGTGGAAGGATACCCAAAATATTTGACCAAAGTTATACAGTTTAAAAGCAAAGCTAAAAAATACCAAGGAAATGTATGTAAACTTTTGACTGTCTAGAAATTAATTAAAAAATCTTTTTAAAAAAACATCTCTCATTATTCTGACATTTATCAAATGTAAGTGATTTAGGTAATCCTAACGGACCTAAAATAGTAAACGTTTTGTATGATTTACCATCAGACATTTTTTTTTAAAAATGGTTATGTTCCTTTTTTTAGAGTGTATGTAAACTTCTGGTTTCAATTGTATGTGGGAAAAGCTCCGTTATGGATGTGACACATGTGAAATTGCCACTTGTGTGATTTTGGTAAATCAAATATAATCGTTTGAAAACACTGACAGGGACATTTTTGAGTATTTTTAATGTACTGTAAAATACTTGCTTACACAAAAAATGTAGAAACGGTTTCTCTATTTTGGTGAAAGCTTAATTTTTTCCATGGCAAGGTTGACATTTGCATGGAATTGCTCTAATATTGATATCAATATTAACCATTTAGTTTCACATTTTGAGGAAAACTGTATATAAAGAGGTTAGATGCGAAATGCCACTTGATATTTTCTTCTAAAATTAGCATTTTTCTCAGACTCCTGTGTGCAGGCTTAGTAATTTTACTTTTATAGTGACTAATAAGTTATTTTCATTGCCTTTAAAGTAAAATAACTGAACATAAACATAGGAGGCTGAGAAAAATGCTAACTTAAGGAGAACATTTCAGACACCATTTGAACTCTTCACATATACAACCCCAAATCAGAACAAGTTGGGACAGTATGGAAAAAGACAAATAAAAAAGAAAGGTGTGATTTCCAAATTTACTTTGACTTTACAGACAATACAAGAGCACATTATTTAATGTGTGTTTCTCATGATTTTTACGATTTATTTTTTAATAAACATGTAATATAATTTTGGTTCTTGCAAATCATTTTTTAAAAAAGTTGTAACACAAATATAAGTATCAAAAAAAGTTTTTACATATATATTAAAGTTTGAATATATGGGGCTGCATGATATTGAAAAAATAAAATATTTCGAAAATTTATTTATTCTGCGATATACATTGTGATATGAATACAATTTCACTAAATGAATTGAATAACTATTTGGAAAGAAATTGTCATTTTAGATTGATTGGGATGATTCTGTACAGGAGTGCATAAAATATAATAAACAATCTACAATAAGTTCAATAAAAAAGATACAACTTAAATAAACATTGTTTTACTGTTTTTTTTGTGGAGTCAACTGTATTCAGGTGTACAGTTATTGAATAATCAAATGTAAAATAACACCACATAGTCTTTGTTTTATAAACAAGTCAATAAAATTTATCACTATTAATTTGTCAAAGTTACAAATGGTACAATTTCATAGGCCTCAATGTTTTTAAAACCCTCACACAGTCACAGGCCTAAAAATAAAACACTTTTTTACAAGAAATCAATTATATATATGATATATTGTACATAACAAATAAATAAATAAATAAATAAATAAATATATATATATATATATATATAGATGTCCCTATCAGGTTTTTTTTTTACTCTCGACTGTAAGCCTTGAGTCTGAATTTAAGTATCAACCGGTGCCGAAACCCGATCTGATACTTCTATAATACATAAAAAAAGCATAAAGAAGAGCGAAGAAACAGATCCAGGATGTTCCTTACTTTTTATTTAATTCACCTTATTTTAACATTCAACAACTCTGTTAACAAACAGAGAATCTGAAACTACGTGATCGGATCTATATATATATACATACAGAATTAATTAGAAATATTTTTTAAAAATACATTATAAATGTCTATGGTCACTTTTGAAAAATAACATTGATGAAATTTATATACTAAAAAACTTTAGATGTTAATGTACTGTATAATGGTTTCCACTAAGATACGGTGATTTTCAACATCAATCAGAAATGTTTCTCAAGCAGCACATCATCATATTAGAATGAGACTGGAGTAATGATGAGACAAAAAAAACTTTTAATCACAGAAATAAATGACATTTTAAAACCCATTCACAGAGAAAACAAATATTTTAAATTGAAATAATATTTATTTTTCAGTTTTATAATTAGCCAACTTGAGCAGAATAGACCACTTTTTTACAAATTATTTATGGTAGTGTAAATCAACCTAAGACACTTTTAATATGAATAATTTTTTATGATTATTAATAATTATTATTAATCATGATACTGCAATCATTACTTTTATAACCATTTATTTTCCCCACATAATCTAAAGTCAAAGTCTACACAGGGATTGGTTTTTCCTCCTAAATGACGTGTTTAGTTTCATTTATGTGTGTGTTTCTGTAACTGCAGCAACTCTTTGCCCTTTGCCTTTACACACCCCTTACATTTCCTCATTTCTTCCATACTGAGTTTTAAGGTACAGGAAGTGTGTTGAATATAAAGACTTGATCTACTTAATATAAAAGTACTGAAATAACTAATTTAACTTAAAGAACACCACTCCAGAATTTACCTTTTAAAGCGCTGTGTTTATATTTAGCTCTTGAGATGATTATAAAGAAAGTGAACATGTTGGAGCAATTGTAAACAAATGCTAAATAGCAAACAGCACTCTTGGTAATCCAGCTTTCATTAATAATGTTTTAAGTTTTGCCGACAAGCATATGAAACATGTCGTGTTCAAACATAATCTGATCTGGACGGGGTTAGGTTGATCTGGTTGGTTCCTGTGTCATTTTAGGGAGATTTACTGAAAAACATTTTTCAGAATAAGTCATTTCTTTGTGAGAGAGAGTAGAGGTAGGCAACATAAAGGACAGCTACACTGACACTATGTAATTAAAGAGACTTTTAGTAAACCATGTGATTTCACATTGATGTAAACATAGCATTCGATTAAACAAGATTCTAAGTAGACAGGAAGCGAAAACATTGCATTGTGCAAATTCCTGCTCTATTGTTTAGATTCTTAGAACCGTTTCTGACTGTGTTTTAAAATAACAAGGAACAAAATAG
This sequence comes from Danio kyathit, assembly GCA_903798195.1. Classification (NCBI taxonomy): domain Eukaryota; kingdom Metazoa; phylum Chordata; class Actinopteri; order Cypriniformes; family Danionidae; genus Danio; species Danio kyathit. Next base: position 23,324,343 of record LR812525.1, on the reverse strand, counting down.
TGATATATTATATACTAGTTTATATATATATATAAATATGAGACGCTGGACCACAAATGGTCTTATATTGCAAAGCTGTTTTTTGACAATAATGTATCATATGCGTCTAAATTCATTCATCCATTTTCTGGCTTAGTCCCTTTATTAATCTGAGGTCGCCACAGCGGAATGAACTGCCAACTTATCCAGCACATGTTATTTATGCAGCGGATGCCCTTCCAGCTGCAACCCATCACTGGGAAACACCCACACACACTCATTCACACATATACACTACGGACAATTTTAGCTTACCCAATTCACCTGTACCACATGTCTTTGGATTTGTGGGGGAAACCGGAGCACCCGGAGGAAACCCACGCGAACGCGTGGACAACATGCAAACTCCACACAGAAATGCCAACTGACCCAGACGAGGCTCGAACCACAAACCTTATTGCTGTGAGGCGACAGCACTGCCTACTGCGCCACCCCGTCGCCCTGGGTCCAAATAAATAAATTAAAAAATAAAATTATATATATATATATATATTTATATATATATATATATATATATATATATATATATATATATATATATATATATATATATATATATATATATATATATATATATATATATATATATATACATACAGTTGAAGTCTGAATTATTAGCCCCCTGAATTATTAGCTCCCCTGTTTATTTTTTTTCCCCAATTTCTGTTTAACGGAGAGAAGATATATATATATATATATATATATATATATATATATATATATATATATATATATATATATATATATATATATATATATATATATTGTGCTCAGCATAAATGAGTACAAACCTTTTGAAAAGTAATATTTTATCCATTTCCCTGTGATTAAAGGCGTTTTTGGTGCATTTATGCAGTTTTATTAAACAGTTTTATTCATTAAAATAAGTGTTTGGTCACCTAAACATCTTCAGAAATAGAAAGATAATGCATTTACATTCAAATGAGATAGAAAAATTGCAAACTACAACATTTTTCTCTTGATTTTTCCTGTTCATTAACATTTTATTTATGAAATGTTAATTTAAGAAATCTTTGAGGAGTGTATTCACTTATGTATGTATTTTTTAATCATATATATTTTTGTAGAGAAAAATCAGTAGCACATTTTGCAGTACTGTTTTGTGTGTCCATACTATGCACTTATCATAGTCATTATATTAACTTAGTAATTACCACTAAACCTAACCTTAACCCATGTACAGTAGTTACCTTTTACAACCCAGTACTTTCCTACACAGTAAGCACATAACAAGTAGACATACTGTGCAATAAAGTGCAACCTTCTGTAGTTATCTTTAAAAAAATTTTTTTTTTTTTTTAAAAAAGCGAATTCATCTGTGGTTTGTCATGCTATAACATCGGGTGTGCTCTTGTATAGTTTCATACTGTATCATACGTCCTGCAGTCACTGCTTGCCCAATGTAAAACTAGTTGCTTAGTAGTGTAATTCAATGTTTAGTACAAAAAAGTCTCTACTATTTACACACATCTCAACCACCTTAAGTCTTTGCTGACTAAGGGGAACTTTATTGATATTTAATCATTGAAAGCTATATTTTTGATGCAAATATTTTGGAGAAAGGAGTGGCAGGAGGCTTTCCTAAGAAACAAGTGACTCATGCTTAGTAATGTGAATACACACACACACACACACACACACACACACAGCAACACAAAACATACTGTATATTTGATAAGGGCTTAATCATTGTATTTTACAGCAGCAAATCTTCTTTCGCCAACAGATCTGTTCTAACAATAACAGCGAAAAGATTAGAGTTGCAACCAACAAGGTCTTACGGAACGTCTCCAATGTGAATGGACTGTGTATCAATGTGACTACAAACTTTGACAACTGTGGAGATAAACGCAGCCCACCTCAGATCATCACCATCCCTCCACCTCCAGGTACTCTGCATGATACCTGGCTCCGGTTTTATATCCAGTGACTTTATTGTGATCATTTAGCAGTATCATTTCAATCAGTTTTAATTGGTTTATGTGTTATGATACAGTGGATACTAGGGCTGTGCGATTAATCGAAATCGAATCGCGATTTGAAACGTTACGATTAGCTACAGTAAGAGGTTGCGATATGAAATATATAACTTCGCCCACCCAGAGTAAATGCGGGACTACCGTCTGTGTGTGACAGTTTTACTAGCCAATTGAGTGAGCACACTTTCGTTCTGCCCAATCAGAATTGCTCAACCGAACTATGCAGAACGCCCATAAGAAAAAACAAACAAACAGGAAAGCACGAGCGAGTGGGATGATGGTGTCTGCTGCTTCAGAAGCATTAATATACTAATTAATATCCAAGAAAAACAGCACGTCAGTAATATGGGAATATCTTGGTTTCAAAGTCACAGACACCGAACAAAACCAGGTAATACTGTATGTAAGAGCTGTCGCAGAATTGTTGCCATAGCATGAGGAAATGCAACAACCAGCACCTAAAAAAGCACCACAGGCGTCTATATAAGGAGTGTCTTGCTAAAAGTCAACAAAAAAGCACTGCCAGTGACACTCAATCTAGTAGCAAGCAACAGCAAAGTACAATTTCAGAGTTGTTTACTAATATAACTTGATATCTTTTAAGTTCCTTTTTTTTAACTAACACTCACTGCATTTTAGCAGTAAGAAGCTACAATACTGATTATAGAGCTGAAGCTTGACTAAATTAAAATTAAATCGCAAATCAAAAATTATAGCAATAATCGCAATATCTGTCAAAAAAATCGCAATTAGATATTTTCCCCAAATCGCACAGCACTAGTGGATGCAAACTGCAAGTCCATAATCTTTGTCTGTTTGTCAGATTTATGAGGTCAAATAAGCCCTCTATAATCATGTGGGGATTTTACTTTGGATTTTTGTAGTTAATGTTTGGATTGTTTGGACATATCAGACTAACCAGACATTTATTGGACATTTTTTAATATATATTTTTTTATTCTGACCAATTGTAATTTACTACCAAAAAAAAAAGATTACAATAAAGGAATGCTATAAATGACAGTGTTTTATTTACACATGTTATAATATATTTAATAAAGTCATATTTACTGCAAACTACATGTAAAACCCACAAATTAAATATGCATTCTTATGGGGCCTGACTAAACTGGGCAAGTTACTGTATGAGTACAGTCTTATGGAAGTTAAAGCATACAGTAAACCACTAAGTGCTTTCACACCTAGATGTTTGCTTCGGTACCTGGTGCATTTCCTCTCTTAGCTCGGTTCGTTTGAATGTGGTAATGACAATCACACTCGGACCTACAGCAAAACAATATTATTAAAATATCCATCCATCCATGCATCCATACATCTATGCGTTCATACATTCATACATGCATACATACATCCACCCACCCATACATACATCCATACATCCACCCACCCATACATACATCCATACATTCATACATCCATACATTCATCCATACATTCATACATCCATACATTCATACATATATCCATACATTCATACATCCACCCACCCACCCATCCATACATTCATACATACATCCATACATTCATACATCCATACAGCCATACATACATCCATACATTCATACATCCATACAGCCATACATCCATACACCCATACATCCATACATACATACATCTATACATACATCCATACATTCATACATCCATACATTCATACATTCGTACATCCGTACATCCATACATCCATACATTCGTACATTCGTACATCCGTACATCTATACATTCATACATCCATACATCCATACAGCCATACATCCATACACCCATACATCCATACATACATACATCCATACATTCATACATCCATACATCCATACATCCATACACCCATACATCCATACATACATACATCCATACATTCATACATCCATACATCCATACATTCATACATCCATACATACATACATCCATACATACATACATCCATACATTCATACATCCATACATCCTTACATCCATACATTCATACATCCTTACATCCATACATACATTCATTCATACACACATACATACATCCATACATTTATCTATTAGGAAAATTAAAATTACCATCTTGTATTTTTTCCATATCTTCTTATTGAATTTTGTGTTATTGGTTTACTCATATTTGCACTGACACTTCGAATGAAAGATCAAACATTCATCTGCTTCATGTTCTGAATGTTTCGGTTAATTCTCTCCAAAAATAAATGTATTAATGCATGATTCTGGCCAATTTGCTCTGTAAGCTCATAATTAATCATGAAAATGTAAATGATAACAAAAGTTATTAAATATTTTATTCTAATTTCAAAATAGCAAATGATTAAATGTAACAAAAAATGACTTGCAATTTAATACAACAATTGACAATTGAAATGAAGCAATGAGAAAGTCTGACCTTTCATTTATATATATATATATATATATATATATATATATATATATATATATATATATATATATATATATATATATATATATATATATATATATATATATATATATATATGAGGGCAACCCAGTGGCGCAGTAGGTAGTGCTGTTGCCTCACAGCAAGAATGTCGCTGGGTCGCAGGTTCGAACCTCGGCTGGGCTGGGTCAGTTGGCGTTTCTGTGTGGAGTTTGCATGTTTTCCCTGGGTTCGCGTGGGTTTCCTCCGGGTGCTCCGGTTTCCCCCACAGTCCAAAGACATGCAGTACAGGTGAATTGGGTAAGCTAAAATTGTCCATAGTGTATGAGTGTGAATGTGTGTGTGGAAGTTCCCAGAGATGGGTTGCGGCTGGAAGGGCATCCGCTGCGTAAAATCGTGCTGGATAAGTTGGCGGTTCATTCCGCTGTGGCGACCCCGCAAGGGACAAAGCCGACAAGAAAATGAATGAATTAATATATATATATGACAATAGCTGCGTCCGAAATACTTCCAGTTCCATACTATATAGTATGCTAAAATCAGTATGCGAGCCGAGTAATATTGCCGAATTCATAGAATTCGAAAAACAATATACTACTTCTGGCGAGATTCTGAAGTGCGCATCAGATGGACGATACACTATCGCATGATGCACCGCGAGAGAATTCATGGGAATGAAATGACGCAACTGATGCGGGTAGGTCATGTGATCATGACAAAATGGCGGATGTAGTACGTCCGACTTTCATTCACACTACTCACATTCATACTGTATAAAACGTGCTTTTCTAGCGGCCAAGTAGTACATTTAAATTCAAATGCAGTACCTACTGACGGATGCAGCCAATGTGTGTTTGGTGCCACTATTCAAAATTAAAACACACCTTTTTTCAAATATAATGCCTTAATTTAAATGCCTATATTGTCTTATTGCTCATTGTCAAATGATGTATGACAGCTATGATTGGAATCCTAGAAAATAAATGGAGAAGATTTCACTCAGGGTGCTTTTACACCTCTAGATCGATTGTTTTGTTCTGAAACAGGAATTCAAATTGTCACAATATTGCTTTTTGTTCTTGCTGTGGTTCACTTTTACAAGGCAAAGTTTCTAAATGGACCAGAATTATTAAAACAAGTCACTCTCCGCACATTGGTCGTATTTTTTTTATTTTCCAGAATTCCGCTCAGCTGTCATGCGTTGCGATTGTAATTTATGACTATGAGCAATAAGACATTATGAGCGAAAAAGGTGCAGTTTAATTTTTAATGGTGACAACCACAGACAAAGTCACTAAATATAATCCAGAGGTAAGACTTTCTCATACATAGCCTCATTTTGATTGTCAAGGGTTATAAAATATATTTATTGATATTATATAAATATATATATATATATATATATATATATATATATATTTTTTTTTTTTTTTTAATAGTACAGTTAGACAGTATGCTTTCGTATTCGACAGGAAAAGCACTTTTACTGCTAGTAATGACATCCCACCCTACTCTTTCTTTCTTCATATAGCCATATACAGTATATACCTATTACTAGGGCCAGACAGGATCTGCGGACATTTTTTGCTATTTATGCGGAGAATTTTGTTAAAAATCTGCGGATTCATGCAAATTATTTTGGGAGTATGAGAACTAAAACCTTAATATATAAAATAAAAAATAATACCTTTTTAACTTTTATTTAATGTTTACAATGCAAATCCAATTAGATCCATTATTTGGTAAACAAAGCAAGTATCTCATAATATATCTACTAAAAGACAGAAAATATTATTTTACAAACTGTATTGTAAATAAATTACATGAACATTTTCATATTAGTCAATAATTATACTGAAATTAATTTAAAAACTGAAAATTAATTTTCAGTCAAAATTAATTGTTTCTTCGGTGCACCGCGTTGCAGACGCGGACAATTCGGTATCGGTTCAGTAATAATCATAACCGGTGATTGTGTACTGACGTCATTTATCTCATATGCGCTATGTCACCGTAGCTTACTATGGCGAGGGAGGCAAGCGCGAGTGTTTACAATGCTTCAACTACTTAAAATGGAGAAACTCTGCACAATTTCACTGCGTGTGTGTTTGCTGGACAGTCTTTCACTGACACTTACAGAAGCAGCCCCTTCACTGCAATTGAGAGAATGAAAGTAAACTCTATTTCTCTCTCTCTCTCTCTCTCTCTCTCTCTCACTGTGTCCGATTTGACCGGCTGCCGTGACTTTTCCTCTCCTCTCAGCTGTTACAGCGATACTTCTGGATACAAACACGAGCGAGCAAGTTTTCTCCACCGCGTCTATCATGGATCAGCTGTGATCGACGCTGCAGTGTTGCCAGATGTAGCTGACTGATTCCAACCCAAAAACTATCCAAAACTCGCCGAAATGCCTATCCGAAACCGCCCAATCTGGCAACACTGCGCCGCTGCCGTTTATCAGTGTCACTCATCGGTGAACAGCACCTGTAAAGTAAAATGTCAAATGGTGTATGGAAAGCATCGTCAATTCACCGTGATGCACCGAGATATCGAATTTAACCGAATCGATGGCATGATAATCGTAACCGAACCAAACCGTGAAACCAGTGTAGGTTCACACCTCTAATTAATGTAAATTTACATACATTTACACACGTAAATAAACAGAATCAATAATGGGATAGAAATTTGCGGAATTCTGCGCGTGCAGATTCCGTATGGGCCTACCATAATACACTGTAACATAGCCTGGTTTGTTAGTTCAATAGATCGTACTGATTTTTTTCACTACAAACGAATCGCTCCAGAGTTTGTTTCAACCAAGCCGGGAGCGCTTCGTTCAGATGTTCTCACACTGATTGTCTTGGCATGGATTCGAGCGTGATCCGGGGGGCAAACGCACCAGGTTCCGAAACAAATGTTTAGGTGTGAAAGCACACTTAGTCGCATGTGACTTGTTTTAACAATTTTGGTCTGTTTACAAACTTTGCAGTGTGAAAGCAAACCGCACCAAGAATATGAAGGAACATTGTAACATTTTGAATCCCTGTTTCAGAACAAAACAATTATTCTACATGTGTGAAAGCAGCCTAAAAGTCAAATTCCTACAAATCCATATGTAATAATGTCAGACACTGTTCATGCCTTTTCATCACTACAGTGGTGGATTTTTTTTTGTTGCAAATGATTTACTTTGGTGATTTAACACTGATTTGAAATCTCCTCATTTATTTCAGTGCTGCTGGTGAAAGACAGGGACTTTGCGTATTCCCATGACAAGCTGAAGTGCACTTGGAGACCTGCCGTTGATGTGAAAGACTTGGGTTTTTATTACTGGTATAAACGGCATGTCATTTACAGTTTGTCTTTCCAGTGTTATTTTTTTGGCATAATTCACTTTTATTTGTCATTTATTTTGCATTCATTGTGTTTTCAGGGATCCTCCGCTTGAATCACTAATACAATGTTTACCTGATGAGACTATGAAGATGGGAGGATGTGTCATACATAACACATATCTCAAAGATATTAGAGTTTTTAGCCAAATGTTCTACATGTTTAACGGCACTTACAATGGGACGGTTGTAAACAACACCTTCAGGGATGAAAATGCAAAGCAATATGGTAAACATACACATTTTCACAGCCAAATAAACTGTCAGCTTCTTCAGTTGAGAGTTGTCATTTTGAAGAATGTTAATGTGCAGTGAAAAAGACAATGAAGTGGATGTCAAAAGTTCAGAATAAATAAAAGTTTATAATATATTTTATTTTTATTATAGTTTTCTATTTGAATACATTTAAAAAGTATTTCTTCCTTTGACTCAAAGCTGAATTTTCAGCATCATTATTCCAATCTAGAGTTGCACGATACTGGAATTCGCTACAAATCGATACTGAAATTTTCAGCATCCATTTGAACGCTACTGAGCACGTTCTTAAACAGTGCTGATTTGCCATTGTGTTCACGTGCTCAACAGAAATGACTGTGATTGGCCGTGAAGCTCATCAGTTCACTGAACTCACCGCTGTTTACTGCGTGTAACCACAGATACAGGGACACTGGATCATTTAAAAGGCGCGATTTATCAGCGGATCCCTTGTGTGTCAGCTTATAGACAAACCAGCTGGCACATGCTTTATAATCAATCATCGACTAAGTGTGAAGTCTAGAAATAATAATAATAATTTATTGATTAACTACATTTATTATGTAACTGAATTGCTTCAGGTACTAAAGTAAATCTATTTGTAGAACATCTAAACAACGTCCACTAAAAATAATTGTTCAAGGGGTGTGTGCTGTTTCCTATTATTTTATGTACCATCCTGCTGTTCATAATAGCATTAACCTCTTAAGGCTCAATGTGTTTTTTTACATGCATTTTTTATTTCTCTTTGCTATTTGGGCCTATTGGAACCTAATTAGAATAAAAATATCATAAAAGTATCATCTTTTGATATGATGTACTTTAAGAGAAAAATGATGTCCATATATGTGGACTCGTGGTCCGAATTTACATAAAACACTTTTTCCCGAATTTTTATGCATATTTAACATAGAATTTTTTTTTTAACTTGCTTTGACTATCAGAGAGTAAAAACCACATTTTTTCCCATTTTGGACAGTTAAAAATAGGGTTTGGGACATTTCATATGCTGCAAAACAGTTGCAGGATGACACTGTATGTCTGTAACAAAATATAAAACATTCAAAGTATTTTAAATAGCCACTTAAGAGCAAAAAATGTGCTGTCCACGTATGTGGACACTCGGGCCCTAGGAGGTTAACTGCCTTTTAGACTAGACCCACAAAAATTGTAAAGCACTTTGGGTGTATGTCAATATACATACACATTACTTGTTTGTAAAAGTTAAAAGTTTGGCATTAGTTTTTTTCCATTTAAAATGCTTTAATTCAAAAGTCTTCTATTTAGATTTAAGCATTTATGACAAGACCAAATCACAAAACCAAATCTCTTAACCATTAGGCCTCAGCTGGGCTAATTTAAAGGATTGAAATCACTTCTTTAAGATCACGTGGCACTGAAGACTGAAAAAAATGTCTGCTGAAATTTTTGCGTTGCCATCACAGGAATAAATTACATCAAGAAACGAAATACTGAAATTATTTCACATTTTTTGGTGCATTTTTTTATCACATGAAAATGTAAAACAAAAAATCCTAATTATTTCTGTTTGTGGTGTAAAACCTTTACTGTTTTGTCTCAATGTTTTTTTTTTTTCTTTGCCTTGATTTGCAGTGAGACTAAAGAAACCTCAGCTTACAGTCCAAAGAGTTGGGGACTCACTCATGTTTCAAACAAATGCATCAGATTTAGACGAGTTTGAAGAAACTTGCTACAAATACAACTACACATACAGCGAGTGTGGAAAGGTAAATTGTGCTCTGTATTTTTATATTTTCAGGTTCTCTATCTCAATAAAATCCTTAAATACATAAAACCTCTTTTGATGATTAATTAAAAATTGTTTTTATTTAATGCAATGTAACATAGGGGCTCATCAATTTCCTCAATACCTCAGTAGAGCTGATATGTAGTGTCATTTTCAACAAGATCCAGCTTCTTAAATGCTTCTGTTGTTGTGTTACAGGAGTCACGTAATTTCACAAAGAACGTAAACAAATATTTACAACAGTATGACCCCTTTTGCAAGTACAGAGCCAGAGTGCAGATCCATTTCTCAAACAACTGTGGAGGAGGATTTAGTGAACTGAGCGACGAGGTGGAATATGGTACGTCATAATAATCAATAATGATATTCACTGCTTGTTTACATTGTCAAAGCTTGAAGGATGCAAGTCAAATTTTAAGAAGCCTGCAATGAGTGTAAAACACAAAAAAATCACTCGCAGAAAAAACTTGTTTTGTTGTTTTTAATAAGCTCTTAAGACTACAAAATAATCTGCCAATGGGGTAAACAAAATGATCTTATGTCAAAAGGAAAAACATGATTATTTGGTAACGCTTCACAGTATGAATCATTTATTAAGCATTAGCTAATAGTTAATTCATTATTTGTTAAGCATTAACACTTCATTAACAGATGTTAGTAAGCAGTTTATAAATACAGCTATAAATGCTGTAATCTTGACTTGTATAATGTGCTAAATGATTATATTTTCATACTTGGTTAATAATTATTTTTTTCATTACTAAATTGAGGATTGCATCATTTACAAACCAGTTATTTGAGAAAGGTTGCTGGTTTTTAAAGATCATTCAGAATGCTTAAGTAAATGATTAATAAACTATTCAAATTAACATTTATATATCTTATTCAGGCATAGTTATGCTTACTCTGTATGTTAATAAATGCTTTTTTAACTCAACTTCATCCAGTGTTGAGACCTAATCTACAGTGAGGACTATTTATGTTCTATGTATCCCTTATGAATCACAATTAAAGGCTCGGTTATATTCTAAAGAGGAAAAAAGAAAATTAAGAACTTTATTCATTAATTCAATCTTATCTAAAATGAAATGACTGTGCAGTTTAAACATCGCTACAGTAAATAACATTGAAATGTTGGGTCATAATATATTGTTAAATTATTATACTGTTGTTTTTTTTATCCAATTTTATGTTATATTTTGACACTCCTGTTATTCAGCAATGTTTAAACTTACAGTAATTTTACTTTTTAGATAAGATTGCAAAGATTATTTTTCATTTGATACTGAGCTTTTAATTGTCCTTTATAAGGGATTTATAAATCATAAATTGTCCTCACTAGATTAGGTCACAAAACTGGATGAAGTTGAGTTAATAAAGCATTTGTTAACATGCTAATTAACTATTAATATTTGCCTGAATAATAAGATATATAAATTATAATTTGAATAGTTTATTAATCATTTACTTATGCTTTCTGAATGATCTTAAAAAACCCCAACTACTCTTAAATACAGATGATTTGTAAATAATGCAATACTTAATTTAGTCATGAAAAATTAATCAGTAACAAAATATGAAGAACAATTATTAAGCACATTTTAAATGTGCTTATAAATCAACAGAACAGTTGTAGCTGCAGTTATAAACTGCTTACTAACATCTATTTATGTAGAGTTAATACTTAACAAATAATAAATTCACTAATTGCTAATGCTTAATGGATGATTCATAGTGTGTAGTTATTGTAAAGTGTTACCAATTATTTTGCTTACCCCATTGGCAGGTTATTTGGCTTCTTTTAAGGGAAAAACTCACTTAATTTTGGGATATTATTTCTTAAAAGAAGACAATATGTTTTACCTGTCTAGAAAATGCTTCTTGATTTCAGAATTGTTAGATATTTGGACTAGAAACAAAAGTTTCTGATCGGAAAGTTTTTTATTATGGTTTTTATAAAAGTAAAAAAGCGAACAGAAAATAAGTTAAATAGAAGAGAAAAGCAATATTTGAAGAAATGCTTCAATAATAAACGTTACATTCAGATTGAAATATTTTTATATTACCGTCTACTATATTTGAATGAGTACACAACCTTATGTTATGGGTCAGCAGGATTATATTAATGTTGCATATGTAATGCTGCATTAATTGGATTATAAATACTTTAAAAACTGTACACTTTCAGTTAGGGCTGCACAATATATCGTTTCAGCCTCATTATCGCAATGTGATCCTTCGCAATTGTCACATCGCAGGTTCAGTTTGTATTGCATGTTTTTGATGCCTGTGATTGTATAATTATTTTAAAAACATTCAAGCATAAGAAATTGTACCAATTGTGACCTTAACAACGATTCATTTTATTGAATTATTTTTATTTTTATCATTCAGTTAGTGTACTTAAATACTATTAGACTCGGAATATGATAAAACACTTTTATTTCAATTGCATCTTTGTCTTAATTTTATTTAGAGATTGTTACGCATGAATATACTCTCAACACATGCAAATACAGAAATGTACTGCAAATAGCACAGACCACAATGAAAATGTGTTAGGGACCCTAAAAAGTTTATCGTTTATATTGTTTGTATTAGTATAAAGATTAGAAATTTGTTTATTACATTTGCACTCCCACTGCAGAATCATCCCAATCGATCTAACATTATGAATTCTGTCTAAACAGAGATATTAAGTCATCTGGTGGAATTGTATTCATATCGCAATATATATCACAAAGTAAAAAATATCGCAATGCTAGATTATTCCAATATCGTGCAGCCCTATTTTCAATTTAGTGATGTTCTTCAGTGTCACGTGATCCTTCAGAAATCATTCTAATAAACTAGTTTCACATCTGCAGATATCATGTATTATCAATGTTGAAGCAGAGTTTTATATCGTGTTGTTTTATCTACAGTTTTGAATGTACTGAGGTTTAGTTTGCTGTTTTACTTTTACAGCTATTTTGACAGTAACATTTACATTTATATGTAGTAATTTAGCAGACGATTTTGTCCAAAGCAACTTACAATTGAGAGGAATTCAGCGATTCAACAAGAAAAGGCAATACACACAAGAAGGGCTAATTATACAAAGGAAATTTCAACTAGGAAGTTATTATCATTATTAATGATAAATAAAGTTTATAAATATTCATATATAGAAATCAAAGGCAAACTAAATTAATATTCTAATTATTTAAAGTCAAAATTAATTAAATTATTAGCTGCTTAATATTTGTCTGGCAACCGGGATTTGTTTTCAGAATTCTTGGATGAATAGAAAGTTCAAAACAGTAGCATTTATGAAAGAAAAAGCTATTAAAAATCCAGCCTCTGAGGAAGCTTCTCTTCCTGCTGATGAAAAGTGTTTTGCTCTGGCCATTAACACTTGAACTTGAATGTTATTTTTGTGTGTCTGTGTGTGTGCGTGCGCTTTCATAGGTGAGAACAGCAATCCGAACACGCCTGCATTACTGGCCCTCATCCTAATCCCGCTCGTGGTTTCCTGTTGCCTCATAGCGTCTCTTATGCTGCTCAGAAGGTGATTAATGATTTACAGTAGACCTTTATTGTTCTGTTGTTTTATTGTATTAAAAAAAATGAAAGAGGAAACAAAAAGGAGTATGCATCTTAGTGCGTATTATCCTGTTTAATGTCTACAAACCAAAGATGTTTATTGTGGGAATTAAAAGAACCGTTCACCCAAAATTAAAATTTCCTCATTTATTCACTCACATTCAAGTGGTTTAAACATATAAATGTCTTTCTTCTGTTGAACACAAAGCAAGATATTCTAAAGAATGTTCTAAATCCAGCAGCCATTGACATACATTGTAAGAACATTAATAAAAACCCTGGAAATCAATGAGTGTTTTTTATAACATGCTTCAGTATATTTTGCTTTGTGTAGAAAGAAACTCAAACTGGTTTGGAACAATTTGAGGGTGGGTAAATGATGACAGAGTTTTAATTTTTGGGTGAACGGCCCCTTAAGACTTGTGTGGCTTAATATAACATAAATTATGCCTCTTATTGAAATATGTAGTAGAAACATCATGAATAATTCACATTCATTTTACAATATTGGCGTTGCAGTTATATTCAGGGCTTCTGATGATTTACATTGACTCCCACTGAAAAATGATTCACATTGACTTCCATAGTCATTTTTTCCTACTATGGAGGTCAATAAGTGCCAGAAAACCGCATTCTTTAAAAGTAAATGTGTCAGTGAATGATGCCAGAACTATTTACTATGATGTGAACTTTCCCTTTTAACCCTTATGTACTGTTGGGGATATTTTTATCCACTCTGTAGTGATTTTGAGTCTTAATTTGGCCATAACTGTTTCTGTATTTCAACTAGCAGAATGATTTTAGGTGACAAATCTTATTTTGACACACATTTTGAGAACATGCTTTAAATAAACAAATTGACTACCCTTTTGTTATGTCCGGGATGAAAACATCCACTATATTAAACTGCTGTAAAAATGCATCAGATAACTTTTTTTTTTTTTTTCAATTTATTTTGCATTAATCTGTTAATCAACCTCAGTCCTGATCAAAACTACTAAATATTTTTAAAATTCCAGGATTTTAACTCTTTAATTACCAAATACATAAATGATGTCACTGATTTGGTGAAAACAAAAACACACAAAATGACATATTTTCAATATAAGAAGTAATTGTGGGCTGATTTTTTTGTTTTTGATTGTTTTTTTTTTTTTTCCCTAATTTACTGTTGGTGGCTGTTTTTGCCCCATTGACTTCCATTATAGCTATTCCATTGTCTTCCATTTTTGATTGCAAAACCCTGACATCGTTCATAATCATTCATTTTTGATCGTTGGTGGTTTTCCCTGTTGGGAAGAGGTAAAATTTGTCATTTTTACTGTTGATCATCAGTTGGCACCATTAACCCTTTAGATAAGCCTGTGAAAAAAATGCTTGGTTACTGGATCTTATATGGAGTATAACAGCAAATTAAAGTGTGTGTATGTGTGTCTGTGAGTGTGTGAGAGTAACCTTTGCGAACTTACCTTGATGTGTCTGAGAAAATCAAAAATATGCATCTCAGCTCTCAGAACTACATGGAGTAAACAAAACCGAAAGACTTTGTATTCTTGCACCATCAAATGTGCTTATAATGGAAGTCAATGGGGCAAAAACAGCCACCAACAGTAAATTAAGGAGAAAAACATTTAATCTAACAACGCATCAAAGCCAATGTTGTTACTAATCATTCACATGTCCAAGACTGTGATAAAAGGTAAAAAAAAATCCAGTCCACAATTACTTATTATATTGAAAATATGTCATTTTGTGTGTGTTTTTCACCAAATTAGTGACCTTATTTATAAACTCGGCAATTAAAATCCTGTAATTTTCTACACAATTTAGTAGTTTTGATCAGGACTGAGGTTGATTAACAGATTTATGCAAAAAAAATTGAAATAAATATTTATCTGATGCATTTTTACAGCAGTTTAATTTGTGGATGTTTTCATCCTTAACAAAACAAAAGGGTAGTAAATTTGAACAGTGCACAAGGGTTAATACCCAGGCTTTGTTTTAAAAGAATTGCTGCCAAACTTCCGTGGCATTGAGCGTGGCTAACATACTTAACCACCCTCCTTCACCTGTCAGTTTTGACAACAAACACAAATGCTAAGGAGGAGGCGTCTGTTATGTTGTAATAACTCTCCTGAATGCCTTTTCCTGATCTTTCTGAATAAAATGCCTATTTTACTACATCCAAACAACTCACAGTAAAACAAAACAAGCCACGCCCACTGTTGTCTCATTTAATATACCATTTCTCCATGAACTGAATCACAATACGGAAAAAATAAACGGTCGCAGCTTCCGGTTCATGCGAACTTTAAGTATTTGCCAGAGTGTACTGTACGTGTCTAAACACTTCTGAAATGATCTGAAATCCAAAACCTGCTTGTCTTCCTTCAGAAATAAAGACATCCTATTCCCAAAAGTGCCAGACCCATCGCTTTTCTTCAAGGAGATGCTCAACAGTAGTGTCAGTGTGCCATTGGAAATACCGGTAAATTCATTAATTGTTAGATTCCCACTTCTAACCGTTCAGCATTGAAGCCTGTTTTTCTGTATTATTAATGTTCTCCATTTCCATCAGGCTGACTCTCCAGTGAACAAACTCTACGTCCCCGCTGAAGAAATCCTGGAATACAGGATAAGTCTAGAACAAGACACACCGCTTGTGCAGAGAAAGCTGGAGTAAAGGAAAAATCTGAACTATCAGGATGAACTCAGGGTGCGTTGAAAACACTGACACACACACGTCTATGAAAGGAAAAGGTTGTCTGATTCATTTATCGATGAATAATAAGCTCAGGCTCACCTTTGGACTTCGACCTCACTTATTTTCCTATGTGTTGCCAGTAAATTTGCTCCTCCTGGCACAACGGTGACTGTTGTTTTCTCATTGAATGTATTGTGAAGATAAGAAAAGCAAGCAACGGACCTTCCCAGGACAGGTTGTTTGGATCTAATTGTCTGGAAATGGACAAGTAATACTGTATGCAGAGGCCAGTGGAGCTTAACACTCATGAAATATGGAAATTGTGACCATCTTTCTTTTTTTTTTTGCACACTATTTCTAAACCGCTCCATGCTTGCTTGAAATGGCTACTTTATTGATCTGTGGGTGTTTCCTGCTCGTTGTTTACAAACTGAAAATGCTTCTATGGACATCTAAAGGAAATGCGTTTTCTGTGCACTGTGAATTGTTACATATGTTAGCGTAAAGTGATGTGGTTTACCAGAAAGCTAAATGTTTGTTTTACTGTAGATATGTAATTACGTTGACACTATGATAAATAAACAAATGGAAATAGAGTTTAGATTAATATTTGGACATTTTAAGTAAAGAAAGGTTAATTATTTAGTTATTCATTATGATTTTTTAGATGTTAAAGGTTTCCTTAGAGCACTTTTAAGTGCGTTTAAATGATCAAATAAGAAAAATACATTAATATTCTTTTATACATTTTATTTAATCAAATTCCTTAAAGTTCAATTCAATTCATGTTTATTTCTTTAGCGCTTTTTACAATGTAATTGTGTCAAAGCAGCTTAACATAGTTCTAGTAAAGTCCAGATTTCAGAGTGGAAGTTCAGTTTAGTTCAGTTCAGTTTGGTTTAAATTTCACTGCTGAAAGTTCAAACACTGAAGAGCAAATCCACCCAAGCGCAGCTCCACAAGTCCCAAACCAAGCAAGCCAGTGGCGAGGAAAAAAAACAATTGACAAAGTAAGGGGAAAAAAAACCTCGAGGGAAACTAGGCTCTGTTGGACATGACCATTATTCTTCTGGCCAAACCTCCAGTGTGGAGCTGCAGTCTAGGCGCTGGAGGCTGGAGAAGCTGGACGTTCATTGTGGAGAAGCTGCAGGGCTGAGTAGGGCACTGGTGGGAGGTCAGGCTGGCCCACAGGATCAATGCAGGGACTCGTTTGTCACGGTGGTCTTTCAGGAATCAGTGTCATGCACTTCATTCCTTCATAACGACCACAGCATCAGCTTGGGATACGGCCTGGTCCAGGATTATGGATACCTTGGGATCTTCTCTTCACAGGTCTTGGATCGCATCAATGGCGCTGCATAGTCACTAGGGACCTCAGAATGAGTATCCCCAGGTGGAAATAGAGAATAAAGAAAAATAATTAGCTTAGCTGCTGTTCATAGTGTATTTAAACGGGGTGCAAAAACGGAGTGTTATAAATGAAAATAGCAGTTATTTAAACAGGCATAGAAACAAACATGTAAAGCGTATGAGAGTTTCTAACACAATGTCTGGTGTATTAAGACAGGAGGAGTGTGTCCTGCAGGTGGTTGTCAAGCCAGCTCACCTGCGTGGAGCACATTTATGCGTCATACCGCTATGTAATGCATTATGTGTTTGCTTTACTAAAAAGATAGGCCTTTAATCTAGTTTTGAACTGTGAGAGTGTGTCTGAGCCTCGGACATTATCAGGAAGGCTATTCCAGAGTTTAGGGAGCCATAAATGAGAAGGCTCGACCTCCTTTACTCGACTTTGCTATTCTAGGTACTACCAGAAGTTCTTAAAGAGCGGGTTGGATTTCATTAATGGTAAGTTCACACAAACATTGTGTTCCTGTAATTAAATTGTTTGCATGACTGGTCGTTCTGTTTACAGTTGTATACACTGTAAAAAGTGATTAGCTGACTTTGCTTTAATAAAAAGTAAGTAAACCCTTATCCTTAAAAGCAAGAAATTGATTTTACTTAAAAATAATGAATTCATCTTTATAATTATGCACATAGTTAGTTTACTTAATAATAGGGATGTACCAATACCACTTCTTTACAAACCGATTTGAGTAAGAGTATTTTAATTAGTGCACTCGCCGATACTGAGTACCGATTCCGATACTTCTTAGATTTGGTTTCAGTGAAAGTACAATTAGTTTTCTAGCAATCTAGGTTGCTGCCGGAAGTGGTACTAATGAGGCCAGCAGGGGGCGCTCAACCTATTAGTGAGGGGTTAGTGAGGCCAGCAGGGGGGCGATCAACCTGCGGTCTGTGTGGGTCCTAACGCCCCAGTATAGTGAAGGGGACTCTATACTGCTCAATGCTGTTGAGTGGTATGGGTGTATGGTATCGGCATTTCATGTACGATACGAGTGCGAGTATTTACCCGATACTGGTATCAGTATCGGTGCATCCCTAATTATAAGGCAAAAAGTTTACTCTGTTTTTTAAAAGTAAAGGCAGCTAATCACAGAGGGGGTTCGGGTGGTTCAAAAGACCCCCCCCCCCCCCCCCCCCCCCACACACACACACACTAAAAAAAGATCCAATATTTGGCCCATAAATAAGCTCATTTGTCCTGCGATGCCATCATAAATTGTGAAAATAACTCATCGAAGAAGGCTTTAAGACCAAGAAGAATCTGACGTAAGTGACGTCATCTTGCACTACTGACCTGTAATGTTGTTAAAAAAAGAAAGCATTTTACAAATAACTTTTATTTTAAATCTTGCACCTTATTCTTGAAAAAGAAATGACAGAGAAAAAGGTGTAAAGCATATAAAAGTTAATTTTATTACAAATTTGGCTATTGTTGTTATTCATGAATTTTCAAATGTACTATGAAAAAATTACAAAAGAGGCTAGAAAAATTGGGAAGCTCTACAATATTATTATTAGTAGTAGTAGTAGTAGTAGTAGTAGTAGTAGTATCAACACATATATGTTTTTTATTTTTATTTAAGTGGCCAAATTCTGACTGAAGAAAGTTAAATGTGCTGGCCAGTTTGTTATTTGCTTAATAAATGACAATAGGCTAGCATTAACAGGCAGTTTTTAATTAAAAACTTTAATAGATTCTTTTTTTCCCCCAATATATCATAAAAATAATATGTATAAATACGTTTTTTTCATATTCCGTTATTCTAAGTCTTTAGGAAATGTTTCGGTACATAAAAAAGTGTGGTTATGATGACTACCTGACAAGCTATACAGAAATAAATAGTGCTTAAAATGTCATTAAAGTGCAGTGTTTAAACTGCAAATACTTGACCTAGTAGTTACAGTTGCAATCAGAATTATTAAACCCCCAAAATTATTAGTCCCCCTGTTTATTTTTTCCCCAATTTCTGTTTAATGCAGAGCAGATTTTTACATTTCTAAACATAATAGTTTTAATAACTCATTTCTAATAACTGATTTATTTTATCTTTGTCATGATGACAGTAAATAATATTTTACTAGATATTTTTCAAGACACTTCTATACAGCTTAAAGTGACATTTAAAGGCTTAACTAGGTTAATTAGGTTAACTAGGCAAGTTAGGGTAATTAGGCAAGTTATTGTATGACAATGGTTTGTTCTGTAGACTATCAAAGAAATATTTAGCTTAAAGGGGCTAATAATTTTGACCTTAAAATGGGTTTTAAAAAATTAAAAACTGCTTTTATTCTAGCCAAAATAAAACAAATAAGACTTTCATTAGAAGAAAAAAATATTATCAGACAAACTGTGAAAATGTCCTTGCTCTGTTAAACATCATTTGGGAAATATTAAAAAAAAGAAAAAAAAATCAAAGGGGGTTTAATAATTCTGATTGCAACTGTAAAAGGATAATGAGGCGAATAACTGCAAAAGATCCACTCTCACCAGGCTGGCTACAGGTCTATATAAAGGAAAATATTATTCACGCTGCACAAACAGAATATCATTCGACCGCCATGTTGGCTCAGAGCTGCTGTATAGTTGCGCTTTGAGCTCCCCCTGCTGGCGGCGCGCGGAGTTCCAAAATGGCTTCCGCCTGGTCCTGATGCTGCTGGATGCTGAACCGGTGAAGTGCGTCTCTAAAGCGGCTCTGGTCGATTTTTATTGGCTCGGTCTCTGTGGCGCAATGGAATAGCGCGCTGGACTTCTAATCCAGAGGCTCCGGGTTCGAGTCCCGGCAGAGATGCAGCGCAGCTCTCGGATATGGAGCATCTTCATTGCTTTTATTATGCTATATCGAAAGATGTGATGATGATGAGTGTAATGGCATGAGGCAGATCAGCAACTGTGTGCGTTTATCAAGAGGATGCAGAACGATAATACAAAATCCTGAAAACACTGAGATGAAGTATGTATTTTATATTTGAATAAAAATTCAGTGTCCAATTGAAATATTTGATTTATGTTAATTTTCGTAATAATGATTTATTATTTCAGCTATGGAAAAACAAATAAATGAAGAAACGATTTTAAAATTCTGTTTCTCTGGAATTAGGTATGTGTTTGAATAAAATGTTAAAATGGACCAAAAAAAAGAAAGAAAAAAAAAGATAATTGGTTAAAATAAACATGAAAAAAATCAAGGTAATTACAGCAAATATTGCTTTCTGACATTTGTAAATGTTTAATTTCGAATGTCTATATTCAGTCTTATTTTAGCCTATAAATGACTTCTTATTTCTTATAAAGATCTTTTCTTTGGGATGTTTGGCGATTCAAAATAAAATTTGGGAAAAGCAAGCTAGCCCCATACATCATTTTTCATGTTAGCCAAGTTTCATGTTCATAAGCAAAAGTTGTGTTTGACATTTTAATTACATCAAATATTGCTTTTTGACATTAGTAAATTTGTTTAATTTTGATGCAGCTGAAACATCATAATGTTGTAGTTTAGTCAGTGTTATAGCTGTGCTGATATTTTATATTTCTATTCTAACAAACATCATTTCACAACCCTCAGACATGCACATTAAACATTATACTTTTGTTTTAATGCCATAATAAAAATGTTGATCGTATAAGAAAACTGTTTGAACACAGTGATGTTGAAATGGATATCATTTAATTATCCAAATACACTAAAAATAATTATTTCTGCAAAATTGTTGCAAAAAATGTATATAGGTTGAATTAAAGAAAAACTTTACATTTTAAAATTAAATTTAGTAATGTTCAACTTGATTTATTTGTTTAAATTCAGCCCAAATAAATTGTTTACAACCACTTAAATTGAGTAAATCCAAGGAATCATTTTGTCAGCGAAACGTTCAAACATTGTTTAACATTATTCAGAATTACTATTGCTAAATATTCTTATGCGTTGCATTTTACATTTTTTATTAATTAATTTTTGCACCATCTAGGTAGGGGAGCGCAGGGAACAAAGTTTTAAGGTATTTGCTCAGGGTCGACCATGGCATGCTTTCGAGGTTTTTACCGCAGTCTCAGCAGATGCCTTCCTGCCAATTATTGAAAAAGTTCAGTGAAATATGGATGAAAAACACAGGACAAACCATTTTTGCAGCATAAAAGTATTTTTATTGTAGTCAATATTTTGTTATTTTAAAATCTGTGAAAGTATTAGTAAAATCGTATATTGTTGTGATCACCGTCTTCTAGGCTAAAAAATGAAACCATTTTGAAAGATGTAAAAAAAAACACAGTGACTGCTAGCCAGTTTTGAGGAAAACACAACAGCAGGGTTAGTTGTAACAGGGTGTTACAATTAAGCCACACACTTTTGGACACCAATTAAACCAACAATATATTTTTTTAATTTTGATTGTAACGTTAAAAACGTTTTAAATAAAATGTTTGTTAATAGAAAATCGTAATAAAATATATATATTTTTGTCTATTAAAAACTAAGACTACAAATAAATGCATTGTATAATAATGGATAATAATCCAAATAAATCCAAATGTGTTTATCAAATAAACATACAGTGCTATGTAGAATACAAAATAAATTGAGCTAAGTACTAAGGAAATATAGCTACTAATTGAACTAACCTGGATTTAAATTAATTGTGTAAAATCTGTCTTTTTAAACATGTGTTACAACTAACCCTCTGTCTGTTACAGCTTGCCCCGCAGGTGAGGTAATATTTTTACTCCTGGCACTTTCAGCAATACCGCACAGAAACCATAGGTCCGGCAATCATACAATAAGTGCTTATTTGTAGGAGAGGCTTGTGTATTTTTGGTAAAAAACAAATGGTTTGTCTAACCCCATTACTTTGTTCATTATTTGGCCAAAACCAAAACGTGTTACTTTGTGCCCCGCTCTCCCCTAGTAATTAAGTTTATTTACAATAACATTCGGTTGTAAAATTACCATACAACACTCAAATTATTGTTGCTGCTTGTTCAAACTACTTATTTAAAATTAGCTAAATCAACACAATTCTTGAATTATTTTGGAGGACAACTTAATTGTTATGTTTAATTTACTTAAGTGTATAAAAACATTTGAGTTTACTTAATTTGCGTTGGGACAACATGAAGGAATCGTGTGGAACCCAGCATTTTTACAGTGAACCGAATTTTGGTCGCTAGTCAAATTCTGTTCACGAGTTCGAATCTTGTCCGACAGATGGCACAATTCACAAACATATGCAGTCACTCCTTCAAGCATATGTGTGTGTATCAGAAAACGTCTGAAAGTGATTACAGTAGAGTTTCATACTGTATTTGACAGAAGGGCGATCTAAAATATTATTTCTTTCCCATCGCAAACTGCGTTTCCATCTTTACTGACATACAGTATTTACAGTAGCCTTCATTAGCTGACGGGTAGCTGTGTCAACACTGTGCCATTCTTCAAATCTTTTTTCCTTACATTAGGAAGGGCTGAAGGTGAAGGTAAACTGAAGAATGTGAGTGCAGTGTTTGCGACGCGCATGAGGAGGTTTATTTAGCTCGCAGCCGCGGGTCTCTGCTCTGCTCTTTGTCGCTGTGAGCTCTTGAGAGAGGGAGGGCAAATGAACCGGGTGGGTAAAAGGAAATACTGATGGGCAGAGCGATTCAGTTCAAAGAGTCGATTCCTTCGAGCGTTTGTTTCAAAGAGCTGGTTTGAAAACAGTTCTGCGAATAGCCTATTTTATCGCGTATAGATTTTTGGTCAGATTTGGGCTGTTTATATTCAGTCTTATTATAGCCTATAAGTGACTTTCCATTTCTTTTAAAGATATTTTCTTTGGTATGTTCGATGATTCAGAATAAAATTTGGAAAAAGTAAACTGGGCCTATACATAATTAATTTGTTTCATGTTAACCAAGTTTCATGTTTATACAGTGCTCAGCATATAAGTACATATAAGTACACCCCTCACAAATGTATCTTTTACATTTATATTTTCAATAGGAAGCCATACAATATTATATCTGTGCATATACGTTAGATTAGTCAGTACTGAAGCCAAATCTGGAGCTTATCTAACAAAATAACTTACGATAATGGTCCAAAAACTAGTACACCCAAATTTATATTCTGGAAAAATATTAAATACAAATTTAAAAAAGAGGAAAAATCACGAGAAACAAAAAACTGAAGAATTTAGTTAAAATGTTGTAGGTTGTAATGTTTTTTTCCAATATTTTGCTTGAATTTAATTGCATTATCTTTCGATTTCTAAATATGTTTGGTGACTAAAATATTATTTGAATAAATATATCTGTTTAATAAATCTGTTTTGTTTAAATGCACCAAAATACATTGCCTATTCAATGAAATGGATAAAATTATTCATTTTCAAAATGGGGTATACTCAATTGTGCTGAACACTGTATATATAATTTAATAACACACTTTCATATTCAGTGTGCTAACTGTAATTAAATTGATTATATTTTTTATAGGCCCTCATTAAAGTTTTTGGGTAAGAATCCATAACTAATTTTTATGTTACCTTATTTTCATAAACAGGGTCAATTAATGTAGATGGTCAGAAATTGAACATACATTTTCAAATAGCCTAATACTCATGCATATTACTTAGAACAATAAATATTGTATATAAAAACATATATCTTTTAGTAATTATTGTGAAATCAATTATTGATATTTGTTAATTGAGTCAGGTATCGCCGAAATAATTTTCTATTTTATAAAATAAATGTAGCTTTGTTTTATATTAAACATTAAACACTAAACACTAGTTAAAAAAAAATTACACATACAAAAATGGACAAACTATAGCTACAGAAGACTATTGACTACTTTTATGAGAATATAGAGACTCTAAAATATGGAGACTCTAAAATAGGAGTCAAATCGAACAGTGTTGGGGTAACAACATTATAAAATAACGCGAGTTATGTAGTAATATTACTGTTCTAAGTAACGAGTAAAGTAACGCATTACTTGTAAAAAATAAGTATTTGCGTTACTTTTTTGAAAATGTAACGCGAGTTACTTTTTAGTTTAATGAATTAGCTTTTAAAAAATAAATTGCTGAATTAAAATTAGACGGTGGCCCAGTGGTTAGCACTGTCGCCTCACAGCAAGAAGGTCACTGGTTTGAGTCCCGGCTGGGTCAGTTGGCGTTTCTGTGTGGAGTTTGCATGTTTCCCCCCATGTTTCCTCCGGGTGCTCCGGTTTCCCCCACAAGTCCAAAGACGTGGTATAGGTGAATTGAATAAACTAAATTGGCCGTAGTGTATGTGTGTGAATGAGTGTGTATGGATGTTTCCCAGTACTGGGTTGCAGCTGGAATGGCTAAATCACTGCATAAAACATATGCTGGATAAGTTGGCGGTTCATTTCACTGTGGCGACCCCAGATTAATAAAGGGACTAAGCCGAAGGAAAATGAATGAATTAATTAATTAAAATTAAAGTAGTCACAATGAATCATGCAGTCAACAAGAGAATGTGTTCATTATTTTGAACGCATAGAAGAAAAGGAAGAGGGGATGTGCATTAAATTTGTTAAAATACACATAGTTCCAGGGCGTCAAGGTGGCGCAGTGGGTAGCACGATCGCCTCACAGCAAGAAGGTCGTTAGTTTGAGCCCTGGCTGGGTCAGTTGGCATTTTTGTGTGGAGTTTGCATGTTCTCCCCATGTTCGC
The DNA here is from genome assembly GCA_903798195.1 of Danio kyathit. Lineage (NCBI taxonomy): Eukaryota > Metazoa > Chordata > Actinopteri > Cypriniformes > Danionidae > Danio > Danio kyathit. The sequence goes on along the minus strand of LR812525.1, from coordinate 23,299,099 downwards.
GTGGGTTCCCTCTGGGTGCTGGGAGCTGGGTTCGCGTGGGTTTCCACCACAAGTCCACTGACATACAGGTGAATTGAATAAGCTAAATTGGTCATAGTGTATGTGTGTGAATGCAAGAGTGTATGGGTGTTCCCCAGTGTTGGGTTGCGGCTGGAAGGGCATCCACTGTGAAAACATATGCTGGATAAGTTGGTGGTTCATTCTGCTGTGGTAACCCCTGATGAATAAAGGGACTAAGCCAAACAGAAAATGAATGAATGAATGAATGAATGAATGAACATAGTTCCAGTCAGTTTTGATAACAGTTAAAACGAATGCGCTTTCTCAAAACAATAGTAGTAACCATAGCAACTGCTAAGAGTGACAGTTGACGGCACCTTCATTTCTCTATATCAAAGAGCATAGCTGCATGTTTTTTGCTTTTACTTAATGGTTTACTTCAGACAAATAGTACAAACGTTGCAAACACATTGCTTTAAAACCTTCAATAAACTGTATACTGCATGTATAGCAAGACTCTAGAATACACAAGACATGTCACTCGAATCTTTTTGAATGGGGAAAAGTGTAACTGTCAATATGGTGAATAAAGCCCCGCCTACTAGTACAGGAGCCAATCATTGATTGCTATATGGTGAAAAAAGCACGCCTTCTAATACAGGAGCCAATCATCGATCGCTATATGGTGAAAAAAGAACGCCTTCTAATACAGGAGCCAATCATTGATATATGGTGAAAAAAGCACGCCTTCTAATACAGGAGCCAATCATTGATCCCTATAGACTGACGATACTCTGGGGGAGGGTCTGGGACCAGACGTGAGTTTCTGCAGATTTTGTGTGATTTAGAAATGAAACTAAAGAGACAGTTGTTGTTTAATTACTTTTTTGTTGTTTAAAAGCTTGGCAAGCAGTTTTGGAGAATTTGATGTTTCCCCATTTAGACAGAATGCCCGAGCTTAGAATGACCAAGAGGCAGGCGACACTCAATAAATTGTTCCATTGCAACAGCAGTGCCCAGCAACAGCCCCGTGATTATGCCATTTTGGAGTGAAAGCTTTCGGAGTGTCCATTGGATCTTATTGCTGTCGCGATGGCAAGCAGCTGCTTTGTTTTTTAATTATTTATTTAAAAAAAGCGCATTAAAGCTGAGATACAACCTGAAAGACGACAATACAACACTTACATCAGCACTTTTAATATTTTATTTTACAGATTTATAATATGCTGTTGTTCTATTGGAATTTTCATTCCAAAATGGCCGCCGTGCCGTCTAGTGGCTGTTTTCCAAATCGCACCAGAGTGTCGCCTCTTGGTGATTCTATGCTCTTTGGTATAGCTCTGGGGCCAGGAAGATCTCAGACAAGATTATCCTAATATATATATTTAAAGGTAAGGGAAGGTTATACAGTCCGTTATTAATTGCAGAGCTCCTCTATTAAAAGAAAGAAATTCAAGATCTGAAGAAGATCAAGCTTCAGCCAGGTAAGCAACGCAAAAAGGAACTCAAAAGTAACGTAACACATTACTAGGCCCAAACGGAATCTGCACGCACAGAAATCTGCAGATTTCCAGCGAGCTGTTGTTGTTTCAAAACCTTCAGAGCAGATTCGTGCTGCGTCCCAATTCGCATACTATCCGTCCTAATTTCCTAAATAGTATTTAAAAATAGAATTATTATGTCCCAAATCGTAGTATGTTGAAAAGAGTATGCTAAAGGTTCCCGGATGGTTTAATATTTCCGGTAAAAAAATTTAAGTGTAGAACCGTCCACTCTAACCGCTGATATTGCCCACAGTAGACTACATTGTGTGTTTGACGTGAATCGTGTGAATTCCATTAGGACTACAAACGCGGGTGAAAAGTGTAAATAAACTACAAACATGATGGACGCGCGAGACCAACCGTCAGGCTTCGGTAAAGATGTTTGTACGACTGTAACTAGCCAACTAGAAAATATTTAAACCACGTTTTCTGTTTCATCTGCAACATCAATACTGAATTTATATAAAGACGTGTTTGAACATTAACGTCTAAATGCATATCCAAAGACCTGAGGAGATTTCTCTGCATGAAAGACTCGTGAATGAGAGATTAACCTGCTGCTGCTTCTCCAATAAGGTAGGAAATTAAATATGAAAGAAATGTGGAGATGTGTCTGACAGGGTTCATACCTAAGCAAGACAACACTCTGTTAACGAGGAAGTAGTATGTCCCACAGCTTGCGTACTCTTCTGTTACACACTCGAAAGTATATATTTTTCCCTTCACAAAAAGTACATACTTTTAGGGCGTAGTATAAGTATGCGAATTGGGACGCAGCACATGTCCCGCTCGTAAACGACTCGGTTCTTCAGAATCACTTACACGATTCAGTTTAAGAGAACGACTCGTTGGTGAATTGTACATCACTGAAAAGAAACAGTAAGGGAGGGAGGAGAGAGAGAGAGCGATGAACAAGGAATGTGCCACTAATAAGAAACCGGAGCGTCGCTGAGGACGCAAGAGAGGAGGGCAGAAGAGGGAACGGCTGAAGAAAAACCCCACCAGAAATGCGTTAAAAAGTAGCAAAGGCGGGAGAACAGGGGCAGCGCACAGCCAGCACGTGAATGGAAGGATTATAATCCACCGTTTGGAGGGATTTTGACGCTCCCCATGCGGAGAATTGAACCATGCAGGGTCTGCTGCTGCTTCTGAGTTTGGCGTTGAGTTTTCACAGAGGTAAGAGACTCGCTCGGCTTCATGAAGTTGTGTTTGTGTGAGCATTTCTTTTTTCTTGGACACAGAGCAGAAGATTTTTATAGCGGTTGTCCGGTCATAAAGGTGCAACGTGACCTTTGAGTTAGTGCTGACTGCCTGTGTACCGCCGCTCGTCCCCTTCATAACGAGATGATTTCCCTAAAAAAACTCTGTCAGTGCGGAAAACTGATAAGCAGCGATCCCTGCCGTCAAACATGCTCTCGTCATGAGAATACAAATTAGTCAAGGGGTTTGAGGAGGGAAAGGACACGCGCACATGCACACGCATGCAGGGGTTTCACGCCAGACTCCCGCATAAAGAAACGCACCACTTTGTTAAGCTCCTCTCAGGGTCGCTCAGGTAAATTCAGCACCTGAATCATCTGAATCTTCAATGCACATGCCGATTCATGTTTTGCATTGTGCATATCCAGGTGCGCCTGTAATCATGCATCCAGCGAGTTGCTAGGCGACAGCAGAGAGCTCTCTACCTGTTAGATTACAGCATCTTTTTTCCCCGTGATCGCGCCTATGCGGACACCCTCCCTATTGTCTACTGTCACACACTGTGCATGTGTGTATGTGAGAGAGAGAAGCAGAGAGCAGGTACAGACCACTCCATCATAAGGTAAAGGGGCGTGTTTTTGTCCCAGAAAGGTGTATGATGTAACCCCTTTTCATAAGATCCAGAATCAAAGCAGAAACGTGCATATTCATCGAGATGTACCTTTTGAAACAGGTGACTCTTGATGGCTGTGCAAAATGCTTTGAATGACACTGTATGAAAAGATCTTGGGGAGATGATTCTGGGGATCCAGACAGACATGGCTTTGTTCAGCATTATGTAGTATTTAAAGCACAGAAACACAGAATGAATGAAATGCACAGGTAGCAAGATTCAATGAATGCACCGAAAGGTAAACACGGTCAAACATGTTGTTTCTAATCTTCATTTTGATGCTAATGTTATTTTAACTGATTATATATTTATTTTTTAAAGGAGTAAATGATGACCGCATTGGTTTTGTTGGAACAATTGTACAGTAATGCACATGCACTGATGTCATTTGCAATGATTTATTGCTGTTATGTCTTAAGGTGGAACGTATTAAGGTATCAGCGCTGAAAGAACGATGATACATTCAGGTTAGATGCCAACATAACACAGCCCTTCACATACCTCTTTCATTACTGGAACGACTCTTATAAGGTCAGCAGAGGCAGTTGCAATGACCTTAAAACAATGCCGACGTTGTCCTCCTAATAACTGTTCAATGTTGCTGTATGCAGTGTGCTAATATAGGTCAGCATTAAACACACATGAAGCATAGCAAACAGTAAGCAGGTACTGTCGTATCATATTACACTGTAACGGACGTTCCTTGTTGTCATCATGTTGGAAAAAGCTACATAATCCTTTTGTGCACTTGATGCAATTTCGTATGCATTAAAGAATTGCAGATCAGACTGGCCACATGCTGTGCAGTAGTACTTTTCAGAATTGCTACCTTACTCTTGTATGTTTTGGGGTTTTGTTTTTGATGGCACTCGTGTCAGGTCTTGTGTAACGAAGAGGCCTTTAATTTTACAGTGACAAACTGTTGTAATGTGAGTTTAAGCATCCGGCTCACTTCATCATAGCAGCCAGGAGTCATTCAGAAGCAATGCATCTAATAAAACCTGCAGTCGTCCCATGAATCACAGGAACACTGGTGTACAGGCATGTCCTGTCGTTTAGCCCTGTATAAACAAAGAGCTCTGTTTAACCTAAAATCATGTTACTCCAGGACTTAATGCTTGTTTGTAATACAGGATTTATACTTGTTTTGTTTTTCATATGCAACCCAGTATTACAACAGCACAGTGATTGTGTGCATTTATGCAGTGTCAGCATGAGTTCCCATTTTATCAGTACTTTTATGTGTAAAAATTGCTCTAAAGCTCAGTTTAAATAGTTTTGGTGAAGTAAAAATGAGGAAATAAAGCCACTGTTCCTTAATATATTACTTTTTTAGAGCTGGAATGAATATGCAGAACTAGGTAAACAAGGATATATACAAAATAATCAATTGTTTATGCATTTTGACTCTTCATTTACATGCCAGCAGGCACACAACGTCATAAGACGTTAATATTAGGTTAGATTTAGGTCATGACGTCAGGTGACCAAAATTCTATGTCTAGCCAGCGTCTATGGATAAGGTTGTTTTGACGTCCAATAACGACGTCAAATTACATTGATATTTGGTTAATTTTTAGGTTGAGTTGGAAAGTGACCAAAATTCAACATCTGATAGACGTCATAGTGGTAACGTCCACACAATGTCAAGGTAATGATTAGACATTGATATTTGGTTGATTTTAGGTTGGACGTTGGACATTAACGTTGGCCTGACATTGGGTTCTGACGTCAACCTGATTTTCATTTCCAAACAAAATCCAACATCCCCACAATGTTGGGGCACATTGGGGTAAAATGTCAATATGACGTCATGTTGACGTCCTATGCCTACAGGGATGACAACAGCATTTTGATGGCCTGAAAACACAAGTTTAAGACCCGATATTTTTCAAACGACGTTGTTTTTTGTACTTCGTTTGAGGGTAAAAAGAAGTTCAGAAAGGCTTGAAGTGATGGTATACTGTTTTTGAACCTTCCAACACACATGCACAACAACAATGGCAGCTGTGAGTAGGCCTGTCACAATTATCAATATATAGACTTATCGCACAACACATGGACATGACCTTGATCATTTTTGGTGATGCAATATATATCGTCCATACAAAAAAACCAATTCTAGCAACATTTGAGCTGATTGTGCAACCTTTCTATCACTATTGGAGGTGTCAGTGTCAGTATGGTTAAAAAAACACTAGTATTTGCTATAAATTACTAAAGTATATTTTCATGTGGGTGCCTGACCAATGAAAAATAGATCTGGTAGCAGATATCACAGCCTCTGTTACTTCTTACCTTGCACTGTTTTGTTAACATTTATTATTATTTATTTGTTTAGGATATCCATTGCCTAATTATTGAATTGTTATAAATTGTTAATAATTGTTAATAATTGTTATAAATAAAACATTATGCGCTCTTTGGAAGAGTGTATTATGATGCTATTATATTGTCTTTCTGGCATTATGGACCATTTTGAGGGATGTAAACAATAACAATGTTCCTAATGTATTTCCTGTATTAAATTTGTAATTTCCAAAGCTGCCAAGAATCCAAAAAGGTCCACAAATTAATAAATAATATTATGGCGGCTGTTTTAACATTAAGATATGATTAAATTGCCTACCTTTACGATTATGAAATTGTTTGGCGACAAGCAGGAAATCCTCTTGGGCCAGTGACATAGCAACATTGAAATGGTCTATATAATGAGTGGCTTAAAATGGCAATAATATTGTTTATTGCAATATATTTTGGTTAATGTATTATATCGTACGACAAAACATAGATATCGTGACAGGCCTAGCTGTGAGAAAAATAGTTTCGTAAATGTCTGATAAACAGCCTTCTCCAGCTTGTCACACAGAGAGAATCTCCACCACAGAGCGCCACATCTTTACTTTATTTTTCTATGTGCAGTGGATGGGCACTAAATGGGACAATGCTTAGAACTTTAAAAGATGTGATGTATCGCGGTGGTGTTTCTCATCTTATGTTTAACCCAGAGTTTTTAAAATCTCTCCATGAGTGATCGTACAGGTGCTCATACATCTGTACCAGCTCTGCAACTCGACCTTCCAGTATATTCTTGTTGCTTACTTAGTGTTGTTGTTTTGGATGTTGTACTGCTGTCTGACATGAATCGATCACACTTCTAGAGCACACCCACTGACTGTGTAATTGTCATGGACCAATGGTAGCTTAATTGTGTTTGCACTCCAAAAATGATTTTTGCTGCTTGTTCTGCTTGTAACTACTTATTTAAAATAGAATGAAACAACACAATTCTTAAGGTTTTTTTGGGGATAACTTAAGAGTTGTATGTTCAGTCCACTTAAATTTGTAAAAACTATTAAGTTAACTTACTATAATCGATTTGTGTTAGGACAACCTGAAGGAATGGTGTGGAACCCAGCATTGAGCTAAAACAAACTCTCCAAAACAAAAACAAAGTCTTTTTTTGTTCTACATGACATCATTTCAGTTCTTCGATTTAGTTTGAAGTATATCAGGGCCTTTACTATTATAATCTATGATTTTATGAAAATGGTTAGGAAATTTGCCTATCACGATATACATATCACATTTGTTTTCAATAAATGAGGGATTTAATACAAATGTATCCGCATGTTAAGCAGTGACATATGAAATACTGTTTCAAGGTCCAAGCCGCTACTTATTTGAATTGAGAAAATATTCGTTTATGAATGTTTTTAGTCCTATCAGACATTAAAGTGAATTCTATGTAAAATCATGGTGTACACAACAGTCTCTGGACTTGCTGCATCTCAGACACCAATATTTGAACAATTTATAAAAAATTTTTATCACTTTCTTTGGCCATCGGATATTAGGCATGGCTATATATATATATATATATATATATATATATATATATATATATATATATATATATATATATATATATATATATATATATATATATATATATATATATATATTGTGATCGTGATTTTCGAAAGTATTATATCGTTTTGTAAACATTTATTATTACCATTTGTTGAGTCTTCCTATAGAGCGCTTGGACCTGGAAGCCACTTCGCGTGACGTCACACTTAACAAGCGCATACCTTTGTGTACCTGCCACTAGCCCACCATTCTCAGCACATCAGGCAATGTAGTTACATGTCAGCATATCTCTGAAACCAAGCAAAGTGGACATGCTGATTTTCTTGAATCTGTAGTTTAGTATGAATGCTGAAATACAGTATGAGCAAGTCATATTAAGAAAGCGATAAGACGAAGAATAGTAACTCAATTCAGTTTTAAGTGTTTTTTTTTTCTTATTGTTATTGATGTTTTTTGCTTGATAAAACTACTTTTTGTTTGTTTGTTTGTTTACATTGTTTCAATTGTGTGATTTGTTTTATATGAAATACGTATGAAATAACAACCTGATCTCAGGAGGAAATGTAACTATTTTACGTTTTGTGTCAGTTTAGTGGCTAATTCGTACAAATTCATACAAGTTCAGTCGTACGAAAATGTAAGATTTTTAAAAAGGAGGCGTGGCACCCAACCCCACCCCTGAACCCAACCGTCATTGGGAGATAAGCAAATTGTACTAAATTTTACGAATGAGATCGTACAAATTTTTATGAATTAGTTACTAAATCAAAAAGTTTTGAATTGCTGTGAGATCGTGTTGGAAATAAACATACATTGGTTACATAATTTGGTAAAATATCTTATCAAATATCACTTTTTTTAATATTGCACAGCCCTAAAAATGGTGACGTCATGCACATGGGTACATGTTCAGTTTATAGTAGGTGTCCAAACTCGGTCCTGGAGGGCCGGTGTCCTGCATATTTTAGTTCCAACCCCAATTAAACACTCCTGAACCAGCTAATCAAGCTCTTTCTAGGTATACTAGAAACGTCCAAGCAGGTGTGTTAAAGGAAGTTGGAGCTCAACTATGCAGGACACCGGCCCTCCAGGACTGAGTTTGGACACCCCTGGTTTATAGGCATTCACTAGAACTTGACAACCCATAGTATAAAATGCTCAGACAAGTATTGTTTATTTACAAAGTGACAATGCTAACTACTAATAACATTTTTATCAAACTCACCTGAAGAAGCTAATTATGGTCTTCAGGTTCACATATAAATGACAGGCAGGTGGGAATAAACTGAAGGTAGATCTGTATTGAACACACCTGCTCTTTTTGTAATGATAGCTCAGGAAGAGTCTCATTAACTCTCCTCTAGGTTTTTTCCCCATCAAAAACTTTTCATATGACAGAATTTTCACCCAACAGGATCTGCCGAGCTCGAAATTAATCTTAAATATAGCCAGTAGGAATTGTGGTCACTTTTGCAAATTTCATAGATGAATGCTAGATTTGTGTAAGGGGAAAATTTGGGACTCCATTCCACATTATCCACTCAGTCATGTGATGGGCTGAATCACCATTTTTGGACCCGAACTCAACTGAGAATGAGATTTCAAGAAATAGAAGGGCAGCAACAAATAACTGTTCATTATGAGAGGGATTAAATCAGGATAACATTTCATTTTGAGGGTAGTTTGTTTCAAATCTGTATGACATTCATCTGTGGAACATAAAAGAAGAGCAATGACAACGTGCTTTTATCGTGCAGTAGAAATCAACGTTGACTAAAACAGTTTGGTTACCAACAGACTCTCTTGTGCATTCCACAGTAAATAGAAAACCATGTTTTATAACAACACGAGAGATAGTAAATCATGATTGAATATTCATTTTTGGTTGAACTACATCTTTAATATTACACTGAAATGAGTGTAGTTAACTCAAAATGTACTGGAAGTTAGTTCTACTGATTTTAGGTTTTGAACTCAGTGTTGACTGAATACCTCATTACTTCAACTTAAATGGAGTAAGTTCACAGTACTCACATAGATTAGTTTTTGAACTCAAATGGTTTGTTGCAATCGGTTTTCTCAAACGGTTTGAGTTACCTTAACTTATTGGGTTTTACAGTACTCAGTTGGTTTGAGTTCTCTTCAATTATTGGGTTTTACTGTGCTCAAATTGCTTTGTTTACTCAAATGGATTAAGTTCACGGTACTCATTAGGATTAGTTTTTGAACTTAAATGGTTTGTTGCCATCGGTTTTCTCAAACTGTTTGAGTTACCTTAACTTTTGGGGTTTTACAGTGTACTGTAGATCTGACTGAGGAATTGGTTTGTGCCCTGTATCTGCTTGATATAGTGCATATGATTTACACATGAAAAATGCCATGTTTAGCCATTTTGCACTCCCTAGCATGAGTGTTGCATTTTCTTTTTATGGTTTTTAAAGTAAAAAGGGTTCAAGTTTTTTTTTTTTTTTATGGGGATCATGACCCCTGCATTCCATTCGGGTGCACTCCATGTTTTTGAAAGCTATTTGTGCACCACTTAAACCTAATAATCTAATGTATGTAATGTATATATTTTTTATGCATGGTATTTATTTAATACACAACTATTAATTTATGTGTTTTGCTTTTTTAGAAGGAGTTTTGACATATATATTATTATTTATTATTTTTTTTTTTGTAATTCAGTGTTGACGCTTGCACTGAAATGTGTATCAGTGACTATGTTTACATGGACATCAGTAATCAAATTATTTGCCTTAATCTGAATAAGACAATAATATGATTAAGGTGTTTACATGAGTTAGTTTTTCAATGTTTCTTTCATGATATGTTATAGTACATAATTCGATTAATGTCATTGCGTCACTGCACTATCCACGTTTCCTCAGGAGTTTCATGTAATTTTGGGTGTTTAATTTTTAATTTGTCGACTTTAACTGCAGTTTGGCACTTTCAAAATTCTACATGATGGTAATAGTTTGATTGCGGTGTTTACATATCTGTACTGAACTTCAATAATGCAACTAAAATCGGCATACTCCATATGTCTTAATCTGATTTCTGCTTAGTTCGATTACGACCTTAATCGGATTAAAATCGCTGTTTACATGGTCGACTCTTAATGAGTGTATTGTCTTAATCGTATTAAAATAAGATTATTGGTGTCCATGTAAACCTACTCATTGTTTGTGACCATATGGTACAAGTATGCTTAAGTATTTTGTAAATTTTTATGGTGGCATCTTGCTACATCATGCCCTGTTTGTGGTTTATTTAGATGTCTTTGGTTCATGTTGTGTTCTTATTTAGTCGAATTAAACCAAAACTAGTTTGGAAATGAACTTCGCACCAGAATAAATTTTAATCAAACTTCTTGTGTCGATTAATTGCTGAAGTTTTATCACGATATACGGTATCGTCACAATATTGACCTAAGTTGCAAAAAAGATTACTTTAACTGGTATAATATCAACAAAATACAAAGCGTATTGCTTTATTATACATACATATTCAAAGTAAACCAGTTTCAACCTAATTAAATTGCTAAAGGATTATATAGCACAATAAGTAACACTTTACAATGATCTCTTTAATGTTAGTTAATGAATTACAATCAACAGTGAGAAATGGCCAGACTTATTACAATTATTATGTTAATATTAGTTTAAAAATACAACTGAATTTTATTAGTTATTAAATTCATCTAATAAAATTATTACAACTAAGACTTTAATGCATCAACTGAGAAATTAACATTAAAATTAAGCAAATTAAGATTAATCAAAGCTTATAGTTTTCATCAAGTGTTTAGTTAAATTATTGTGTTGACATACAGTAGCCCTATGAACAGTCACAGAATTTTCAGTCAATATTTGATTATGTAGTACAACTTTTAAACTAACCAATTAAGTCTCTAAGCATCTGGCACTGTTATGAACCTTTCTGCATGTGCATATTCTTAAAAACCACTCTAAAAGCTTAAATAATAAATAATTATTCACAGTATTTTGAAATGGCCATGATACCAATATTGTGCACATTCATTATTACATTATATTGAATTATTGAATATCCAAATATGCCTATATACACACTAGGTCTGAGCCGATAACTGATATTATATCGAATCGCGATAAAATTGGTGTCAATAAAAGTGATGAGCTCTGGACTTTTCTACTCTATATTGATCTAGGAGCCAATCACACAGCAGAAATGTGGAATCTAGAAGTGTGCTGACATTAGAGATGTATTGAATTTTCGGCCATCTGAAATTAAATGTTATGCCCTTTAATGGACCCTCTAATTTTTGTGGCTTCAGTCATTGTTTGGGTACCCTCTTAAATCTGGAACTTTAACAACTTATATCGAAATGTATACCGCTGTCATTCAATATGAAAAATAATAGTCGAGATTGCATTTTTGCCATATCGCCCAGCCCTAATACCCACACTACCCTTCTCCCCCATGTTTAGCTCAAATGTGCATCACAAAACAAAAGCCAGATTAGTCAATCATTCGTTTAGACATTCAATCCACTCACTAGTTGATTTTGCAAGTATAAGCTAGTAGTGTGTTTGTGGGTGGTGGTGTTGTGTCTGGAGGTGAGCCTGTAAGAAAAGACTGCACCGAGGGACAGGTGGGTAAAGTCCAGGGACTGCATTGACAAAGATTTGAGTTTCTTTTTGTTGTTGTTGGGGGGGCTGGATGGGTGAAGGGGAACTAAAGGGGGGGAGTGCTTTAGGCCAGAGGGAGAAAAAGGCATTATTACTCATGCCTGACTGCTCTCATAGAAGAGGCAGCTCGCACCCTCTCTCCTCCAGTCTCTCTCTTTCTCTCGCTTCCAATGAATATGAGGGGGAAAAAGTTCAAAGGCCCGGCTTAGACGAGGATCTTTGAACCCACCCCCTCGCCTCTTTTAGGGGGCTCCCACATCCCCGCTCATTGAAACTATTTCGAACATGCCACGTTTCCTTTGAGACGAACAGCCTTCCATTCATTCGCGTTCGCCATTACATTTTCATGTTTAAAAATGAGCATTCCTTTGTCATGTCAGGTTATTCAGAATCTCAACTCGCATGTAAAACACTAAAATCTTGAAGAACGCACTGGATATGTTGACCATGTGGCTACAAAGAACAGCAAATGAAATGTCCAAGCTTCCTAAACAAAAGTAATAATGGAGAAACATAAATTTAGTCCGTAAAATCTGGGTGATAGAGGTCATTTTCATTGGTTGATCTAAATGATTCAGATCTTGAGGTCAACTTTTAAATGTTTTTCATTGGAATACTTTAATCATAATGAAATCATAAAAGATTTTAAAGGAGTTCATCCAAAAATTACAACTTAGTCACACTCAGGTGATTTTTAAACTTTTATGAGTTTCTTTCTTCTGTTAATCACAAAAGAAGATATTTTGAAGAAAGCTGAAAAACTATTGACTGATTGGAAAAAACAAATACTATAAAAGTCAATAGCTATGTTTCCATTCAAAAATGCTAACGCCAAACTGGAATCGCATAAAAGACTTGCAAATTAAGCAGCGTTTCCATCCAACAAGTCAAAAAGAACAAAATCGTCACTTCCTGATTAACTGGTGCCAAATATCAACTGTAAAAACTGAATTTGCTGTGGAAGGAGAAGCTGCGTGAATCTTTTCTTTATTTAATAATTGACTTGCACCTCAGAAGACAATGCTGACACGCAATGAACGCGCGGTGGCGTTTGAAGGCAAGAGATGCAGAGCGCAGACACTCTTGACAGTTCTGGAGGTAATTAATAATATAATAACACTAATACTGGCGTTTTAGAATGACCAAAACAACATTTCAGATGTTTTACAATGTGCTCAGCCTGCTGGTTTGACCATTCACACACATTTTTATCTTCACATGATCTCTTATAATAAAATCACATGACTTTTTTAATGCGTATACTGGATTTTGTTTGGTAATAGTGTTTCCATCGTAGTTTATGCTCATCTTTTCTTATCGAATAAAGTTTTCAAAATGTATGCGCATTTTGCCGTTTCCATGAACCATTTTTTTATGCGCATATCCAAAATGCACACTAAAATAGGTTGATGGTAACACAGCTAATGGCTACAGGGTTCTAGCTTTCTTCAGAATAAAGAAACTCATGAAGGTTTCGAACAAGTAAAGAGTAAATGATGACAGAAGTTTTGGGTGAACTATTTCTATAAGATAACTGAACTTGTTAAAAAAAAACCCAATTACATGTCCCCTTAAAACAACCCAGTATTGCATTGTTAAATATATATTCTTCTTTATGACATTTAATGTATAGGTCATTTATTACTCTTAGGGAGCTTTCACATCTGTGGTTCGGTACGTTTGGTCAGGACCAAGGGCAACAAATGATACACTGTAGCATTTTTCTGCCGTTTTTGGGTCCTTTTACACCACACTGATTGCTTTGGTCCAAACCAGTTGAAAATATCCAAAATGCAGTCATGTGACAAAATCCACATCACTCATTGGCCAGATGTTATTGAATTTATGTCCTAAACTGCTTTTTGGTTAGTCAGAAATAACGAAAATGCCAATGAAACTCCCGCAAGTAAATAAACCGGCAGACACAAAATGCCGCTTTTTACTATGGAGGGGTCATAGTATACTATATAGTTTGTATAAATCACTTTACACAAACTATACATTTAGAAAATGAAGCTCGGCTGTGGCTGGAAAACAATATTTTAATGCATTGCAAACGGCATTGCAAGTCACTTCAGGAGGCGTGAATTAATTTAGCTAAACTGCGACATGGTCATCTTACGAAAATATTACCAACAATCAATCAGGTAATGTTTTTCCCTCTCTCGCTTTGTTTAAAATTGTTGGTAAAGCACTGTCAACAAATATTTTTCCTGTACACCACATAAGATGGGACAGCGCATCTGCCTACAGCAGCTGGATTAGTCCAAAAAGGTGCAGTACTTTTTGTGGTTGGGTCTGTTTTATTTCACATGTTCTCATCACAAACAAACCGATCGAGTGTTCATTTGAAAGCGTTGAGAGACCACCTCTTCAAGTAGGTCTCGGTACACTATTTTGGTCCGCTTTTGGTGCGCATTTGAGTGCGATTGCTACATTCACACCTGCCCAAATGAACAGCACCAAGAGGAAAAATGAACTCTAGTGCAATTCAACCGAACTAAATAAGGGAGGTGTGAAAACATCCTTACTCTTACTCCCTGGGTAATTTATATTCAGGTTGATATTTAGCCACACCAAAAAAACTCCTCCAGTCCGATCGGTTCTCCACGTCTTCTTCCGTAGCCTCAATTCTCTCCATGTCCACCTTTACTTGATTCCACCATCTTTGTTTCGGTCTTTCACGAGGCCATCTTTCTTCAGGATTATATTTTTTCACCTTCTTCAACCAGCATGTCCTCTCCTCAGTACATGTCCAGCCCATCGGATCCTTCTACACTTTATTTCACTTATTATATATGCACTATTGCAGAGGTCCCTGATTTCTGTTGTGTTTCCTTCTCCATTCTCCTTGTTCACAAGTGGGCCTGTATATCTTTCTTAGTACTTTATTTTCAAACACTATATACTATTGCATTGACATCAGAACCCAACGTCAGGCCGACAATGTCCAACGTCCAATGCCAACCTAAAAGCAACCAAATATCAACGTCTAATGATGCTACAGCTTGACGTTGTGTGGACGTTACCAATATGACGTTTATCAGATGTTAAATTTTTGATTGCCATACCTGACGAATAAATGTCAGTATTTGACGTCAATATGAAGTTGTTTTAAGATGTTAGCTTGACATTGGTTTTTGGTCACTTTTTAACACAACCTAAAATCAACCAAATATCAATGTCATTTGATGTTATTGGTCATCAAAATAACGTTGTCCTTAGACGCAGCTCTTTATAGCGTAACACTCACTACTTACTATTGAGTACTTTGAAAGGGCTACTTTTTACTTATACTTTGAGTAATATTTACAACAGATACTTTTACTCTAGTTGCACTACATTTTTAGGCAAGTAATGGTACTTTAGTTTACTTAAGTATGATTTTTCAGTACTCTTTGCACCACTGGTAATACTGGACATATTATGGATTTCATTCATTCATTTTCTTTTCGGCTTAGTCCCTTTATTAATCAGGGGTTGCCACAGCAGGATGAACCGCCCTTATTGATTTGTATATTCTAATTTTGTTTTTGTGTGACAGATTTTGATGAGAGTATTCTGTTGCATGCATACAAACATTTATTTGCTGAGTTTATCCTGCTTTGTATCTATGGTTCTTCTATATTCGGATTTGATATGATTACTCCAAGATATTTAAATTTGTTAACTTGTTCAAACTTGTGTCCCAAAACTTGTAGAGCTCCTCTTCTTTGATTTTGGATCCGTGTAAAATGCATGTAGTTTTTGTGTCATTTGTCTTCGGACCAATTTTTCTGCTCCTCTCATAAAGATTTTGGTTAGAGTCTTTAAATCTTCCAGATTTCCTGTGATTATTACTATATCTATATAGATGTATATCTATACCTATATAACATCTAGGTCTGTCTTTGCTACTTTCTGAAGGGCTGATAGGTCATGTGTTTCACTTTTTAAATGCTGAAAACTTCAGTTTACATTCTTGGTCATAGTTTGAATGCAGGTCATCAACCCTAATGTTCGTAAAACTTTCATCTTTTGAGTTTGACAGAAAAACAGCAGCATGAGGATGAGGACATAATGGCAGAATGAACATTTTCCGCTGAACTATCCCTTTAAAATGAGCCCTCGCTCCTGCATCGCACATCTCCTTTCTTTCCAGAAATGGTTTTGTGGAGTGGCCCCTTGTTCTGGCCCTCGCTCTGCTTTTCATTCTTTTGTCGTTCCTCACTCCCTCAGTCTTCTCATTTTTCCCTTCTCCCTCTTTCCATCCCCCAGTTCGTTTTCCCCCTTCCCTCTTTCTAATAAGTTCCAGATGTGTTTCTTGCATTCCTGTAGTCAGAGGAGAGGGGGAGGGGTCATGGAATGAGAGAGGGAAACAGGGACAGAGGAAAAAAAAAGAGAGGGAGAAAGACAGCGAGAGAGATGGAGAAGCGCATGAATTAAAAGAGAGCGCATGATGAAGAGGCCACTCTGTACTGTAGACACTGATGAGATTCTCCACTGTTGTGTGTGTGTGTGTGTGTGTGTGTGTGGGGGGGGGGGGGGGGGGGAGTTTTTCACACACCCCTCCCTCCCTCCGCTTCCCCTCCCCCACTGCATTGGAATGTGGCTGCTGATGATGATGGTGATGTCATTTCTCGTTCTCTGAAGTTTTCAAATCAGGGAGGGCTGATCAGCCAATTCGGCCAATCAGCCGATCTGCACTAACAGGCATTCTCAGTCAGGGAGACAGCCAGGCGTTCTGCATCAAAAGCATTATTATCGGTCACCCGGTGAGGTTGTGGAGCGAAGCGTAGACTTTTGAAAATGCTAGCTGTTCTGCATGCTGACTCAATACAAAGATGCATTGTAAAGTTTTTTTTGGACACTGTTAAAGTCAATGTGAAAGCATAATAGGGCATTTCTGTTTTCTATAATGTATGGGCTTATTGAAGATCAGTCATTAGTGGGAGTTCATTTTAAAAAGAGAATTATTAACACTTTGCAATAATGTTAAATTACATGCTTTACATGGTTAGTTCACTCCAAAAAAATATACTCACCATTTTCTCAGTGGTTCCAAACCTTTTTGGGTTTCCTTTTTCTGTTGAACACAAAATAAGATATTTTGATAAATGATCAAAACCTGTAACCATTGACTTCTATAGTAGGAAAAACAAGTAACATTGAAGTCATTAGCCCCTTTCACACATGCAGACCTTTCTGGAAAATTTCCGGCAATTTTCCAGAAAAGTCTGTATGTGTGAAAAGGCCCTTTTTGAAAATACCGGTAAATTTGTTCCGGCAATTTTACAGAAAAAGAAGTTGTAACATAACCGGTAATTTGCCAGAATGCTGCTCTGTGTGAACGCAGAAGGAAAATTGCCGGAAAGAGCGCATTCACGCTTGGAGCACGCTGACGTGAGACGTTTACTCCAGCCAATCAGAACACTCAGACGCATTCACATCCGTGCTGTTTATGAAAATAAAAGCCTTTGAATATTTTTCCAGACGCATTTAGCTGCTAGATATAAGTCAGATCCTTCTTAATGCCGTCTGTGTAAAAAATTATGAAAGGCTGTTTGTTTAATTTGCATCTTTTTCTTTATTGAATTTATCTACGCTTGTAGATTGCTTGTTATATTTTATGCATATGCACTCCCCTACAAAATCATCCCAATCAATCTAAAATTATAAATATTTTTTCAACTCATCTGTTGAAATCATATTCATATCGTAATATATATTGCATAATAAAAAAGCAGCTCCAACTCTCATGTACTTCTTTGCTTTATATCAATGTTTGCAATGTTGGGATTCTTCTCGTAACTGCTTGGTTAATGGCTTGTAATGCTATAATATAGACATCTCCCTATGGGAAAAAAAGAAAAGGTGGACAGGCACTAATGCACTCTATTTATTTATTTATTTAAATCTTTATTTTACCAGGAAAACCTCTTGAGATTTGTAATCTTTTTTTCAAGAGCCTGGATTTATGGTGGGGAAGAACTACATTACCAATGGCCATGATTACACATAGACATCTCCACCAATCAGTACAAGCAAATCCCATCAAAATAACTCTGTAGAGCAGAGATGCCAAAATTAGGGCCCGCGGGCCAAAGTTGGCCCATGGAACCGTTTAATTTGGCCCACCAAGGTTGGGGCAAATGCCTTTAACAGAAATCGTCATTTATAATTTAACGTAACCTTTTGTTTGTTTTTTTAATTGTTGAGCTACAACAAAGCCAACTGAAAACAAATGTTTGAATTGAATGTTGTGCATGAATCAGACGTTTAAAAATAAATACTGTCACAGGAAGATAGAGGGCAATGCACAAGGCGGTGCAGCTTGACTAGTGTATTCAGCATTGAACACCATTGTGTTAGAAATATGTTTATGTTTTAATTGTAAGAAGATCATTATAAAATGTAAAAAAAAAAGTACAACTATTATTACGATTAAAGTATTTTTTCTATTTATTTTTAAGCATTAATACAGTAGGAAATTACCATGCAGTTTAATGGTACTGTATATTTACCTTCGGCCCACCTCCCTCAATCAAGTTTGGTTGTTGGCTCTTTATAAGCAAAAGTTTGGGCACCCATGCTGTAGAGTCAGTTGCAGCCCTATGCTGTATGATTAATTAAATATTTGTGTACATTAAAATTCAGTAAAATTATTCATATGTTAGCAAAAGCTTTTTTTATGAATCCAAAGTTTTATTTTGGTTGACATTTGCAGTGCTTCATGAGGTTGTAGTTCTTTCTGTCATTTAAATTCATTAAGTTGAATCTTTGTCATTTTTTCCAATTCAGTTTATTAATTTTGCTTCAAATCAAAGTTTGTAATGATGTGGCTCACCTTGTAGTCAGTTGGTATATACAGTGCTCAGCATACAGTATAGAAGTACAGCCGTCACAAATCTATCTTTTAAATTTAATTTTAATAGGAAGCTATACAATATTATATTTGTGCATATACATTAGATTAGTCAGTACTGAAGCCAAATCTGAAGCTTATCTAACAAAATAACTCATGATAACGCTCCAAAAACTAGTACACCCAAATTTATATGTTCTAGAAAAATATTAAATGCAAACTTAAAAAAGAGGAAAAATCAAGAGAAGCAAAAAAAAAAGAGAAAAAAAAAGAGAAAAAATTAGCTGAAATTTTGTGGGTTGTAATTTTTTTTAGCTTGAATTTAATTGTATTATCTCTCTATTTCTAAATATGTTTGGTTAGTAAAATATCATTTTAATAAATATATCTGTTTAATAAATCTGTTTTAATGCAGCAAAATACATTGCCTATGTTCACTGAGAATTGGATAAAAATATTCATTTTCAAAATGGGGTGTACTCAATTATGCTGAGCACTGTATATATGTATTTTTCCCCAGAACCAAGGCAACTATTGCACTCTTTTGCAATAGATAAAATGAAGCGCTGGCCTTATTTTGCAGACTAAGAAAAATCACCCAGAAATCCGTTTTATTATATAAAATGGGTTGTGTATAGTATTGTTACGTGTTGACGTAGAGCTAGTGGTAAATACATTAAGAGCATGTAAACATCACTCAGACATTAATGACTCTTGGCTATAGTTACTCATCATCCTTGCTCATCTTTAGATCATAACTGAAGGAGATTCCCGCAGCCGAGTGGAGCTCTTGCTTTTTTATGACAGTGTTTTCTATTTCTTTTGCATCAAACTACGTCAAAGTCATAAAATAAAAGGCATAAGATGAAACGGCAGTAAATTTTCTCTCTCTTCTCAGAGAGAGTTTAATGTCAGGTTGTGCATGTTTCCTCATGTGCGCACACACACAAATGCATGCTCACAAACCACATCTGGCATTTCCAGCCTCTTGATATTTGTTTGCAAAGCCAAATATTTAGTGCATTGAGAGGGCGTCTGTGAGGTATTAGGTAATCCTTCAAGCTTCGGCCCATTGGAAGTGGACAATCCATCCAAGCATTAGCATAGCACTCTGCTGATGACCCTTGAGGTTGCCATGACCACCGTATGCAATATTATGTCAATGTTCCCACAGTAGCCATGGAAACAATATTTAAAGGGGTCATGAACTGAGAAATCAAAATTCCCTTGATCTTTTGACATATAAGAGGTCAACGCACTTTAAAAACATCCTGTAAGTTTCATAACTCAAAACTTTCTCGTCAGTCTAAAAACAGCTTATATTGAAGTCAATCTAGCAAAATGACGGGTTATGGACTGAGCCACTTTATTATGTAATAATGTGTCTAAACTCCGCTTGCTTGGTGCTGTGTGTCTATGTGTGTGTGTGTGTGTTTATACAGACAGCCCCAAATATAAAACTGTGTTTGGGGAAAGCATCGACAATGCACCGTGATGCACCGAGATATCGAATTGAACCGAATCGATGGCATGATAATCGTAACCGAACCTTGAGACCAGTGTAGGTTCACACCTCTAGTTTTTAGTAACTCTCATTGATATTATCCTGCAAAATGTTTTATTTTTTCCTTTTCTGCAAATATTGACAAACCCTTGATATTATATCTGAAATATCTGATGTTCTGGTTTTCAAATATGTGTAAAAAAAACTTGTATTTCATTCTTTAAACAGCTTAATAATGATATTTTTATAATCATATTATTTGATCTATGACTGGTTATGGGCGACGCTATGTTAGCCTGCGCTACAGTGGAGAGATTAGAGCTGCTGGATTTACAACATGTTAATTCATCAACTTCTCCTAAAATACATGAAAGTAAGTAACTGTTTAACTGGGAGAAGAATAGAGTAACTGTTCTAGTAGCCTAAACGGTGTGTATCTGAAGTGAATAAAGAACATCATCAGATTATATGTAAAAAGATTCTTTATAGACATCAGCGGATATTTTACAAACCATAAATGTTATATTTTGCTAGTACTTATGTGTATTTAAATGCCTGAAACCTAAAATAAAAATTATTTGTTTGAAAACATTGATAAATTGTCATTTATGACAAGCGTTGAGTGTCTTTCTTTGGCTCAGCACAAGCCATTGCGGGAAAGCAGATTTGAATTTAGAAGCTGATTATATAACGCATTGAACACTAATCACACCGGTGTGATCGCGTCTGTTTAGTACGATTTAATACATACAAATTAATGTTTTTTTTTTTGCCTAAATCCCTGCAATTCATCTATGAAGGATCAAAAACACATGCTGTAGTTTACATTGTTGAACACTAGGGATGCAACAATACAGTTAGCCTACGGTTCAATACATACCTCTGTTTTTTACACTGTGTTCAGTTCGGTTCTGATGGCTTGACACGTGTTTTTTTTATTTTTAATTTTTTTATTTTATGCTTAATGCAATAGGCAATAGGAGAAAAACATAAAAACGATTTATTGCAAAACTCCTTTATTTTACTTAAAAGCCAAGAAACGTACACTAGTTCCTGGTGTATTGTATAATAAAAAAAGGAACACTGAAATCTCACAGCTGCTGGTAGCCCATGTACAAACTGGGGAACACATAAATTCTTGCATTTTGAAAATAAACATGCATGTGAAGTTAATAAACATAAATTGACCGTTTCAAATAAACATTTGTATGTGTCTCTTGGAAACAGTTGGGTATGTTTGCTGGGAAGATTCAGCGAGGGATTAGAGGACTTTATTACCTTCTCTGCTATCCTGCCTTCAGAGAGTGATATTGCTGGGTGATGGCACTGAAGATGTGCAGTCATGTTGGAAGTGTTTCCGTTTGAGTAGGCTATACGCAGTGCTTAATTTGTGAATTGCGAGGTCCCGGAACAGATCGGGGTAACAGATCTGGCATGTTACCCGCGGATGGAGAGGTGTCGCGCACGAAAGTGGAAAGCAGGAGAGGGCGTTGGATGGAAGAAGGGCGTCGCGGACTAAGGACGAAAGTGAAAAGCGTGGGGGTGTTGCGGATGAACGTGAAGAGGGTTGGGGAATCGCGGAAGAAAATGAAAGTGAACAGCGGACGGGGAGGAGGGCGGTTGAGGAGGGGTATCGGTTAAATGAGGCGCCGGCGTATTCCGGCACAAATTAAGCCCTGGCTATACGTGTAAAACAATGCTTGCAGTGCACACAATCATTTTTTAGCTTACTGTTTTTTCTTCCTCTGCATTATACTCAACGGCAAAACCGAAATGTCCCCACACCGGAGATTTCCTCGTAGTGTTGCCTCTTTACCGCCACTCACCATGGCCGTGGAATGATGGTTAAGCGCCCCCTAACTTTAGAGCATAGTTATTGAATATATACTCGCGGGGAGGAGTTTCCTCAACTCAGCTCGTGGACTTACAGGCACACACAAACAGTCAATTCGGCGAAATAAAACGCACATAAATTATGTAAACGTAAATCCGAGAAAACCGCAATTCACAAGCGCGTGTTGAACCGTTGATGTCGTACCAAATGGTTCAATATTATATTGAGAATTGTGGCATCACTATTGAACACACACCTATGCTTTCAATTTTTTTTTAGATTTTTAAATATGTAAATTGTCAGCCAATCACAGCAGTGGACAACTATTTCTGAGTCTATAATCCGCCACATCTATTGAAACATTGCGTTCTGATGAGGATGGTCAAACAGGACAGAAAACCTTTTAAATTATGATGTAAAAACCTTGATAGCATCATAAGCAGACCTTACAGAACAGTACAAAATAAACGACAAAAAAGGCAGTTCATGACTCGTTTAAACTGAACTGTATAAATGCTGCATCAGACGAGACGCAAGGGAAGGAGCGAAATGGGGGAAGAGTAGAAAGCAGCGAGAAATAATTTTCCTTCCCTCCGATTTCAAATAGATGGGTTTCTATAGCAACGCGAGGCTGCACGGATAGAGGGACAAAGAGAGGAGCGAGGGATGGAAGGGGAGAAGAGGATGAGAGGAGAGAGAGAGAGAGAGAGAAAGAGGTGTGAAGAGGGAGATGAGAATGAGGGAGCGACGTTGGGAAAGAGGTGTTTCTCCTCACTGTCACGAATGGCAAGGGCGGGAAGATGATGGAGGGGAAAGCAGCGGACGAGGCTGCAGACAAATACGAGATGACATGAGGAAACGTGGACGAGCGAGAGCAACACACAGACCTGTATATAACAAAGCAAAGTGCTCTCATACTGTCTTATACAGCTAGTGTGATTGGGATATTTTGTCATATACAGTTGGAGTCAGAATTACTAGCCCTCCAGAATTATTAGCCCCATGTATATTTTTTTTCCTAATTTCTGTTTAGCGGAGAGAAGATTTTTTCAACACATTTCTAAACATAATAGTTTTAATAACTCATTTCTAATAACTGATTTATTTTATCTTTGCCCTAATGACAGTACATAATATTTGACTAGATATTCTTCAAGACACTATTAGAGCAGCATGATCCTGGGTAAAATAAGAATCACGATTTTTTTTTGTTGCTAAAAATCAAGATTACGATTTTCTCACGATTCTGTCGATGTAAAATAAAGGTTAATATGAGTCCGCTATTATTATTGTTATTTCTCAAACATATGGTAAAACAACACTAATAATAGCAGGCCTATGTGTAGGTCTACTGTTCGTTTAAAAAAACATTTTGTATAGACTTTGAATAGTGGACTTGAACAGACTTAAATATGTCCTGGTTGTTAATGCACAGTAAAGTGATGGCATCAGAATACAATTATTCATAATTCTAAAGTTGTGTTTGAGATATATGCTTGCAATCTGTCATTGACAACATTATTAGACCATTTTTTCACTGGTAAAATCAGACATTTGTCATTATCAGATTACCTCCTGCATTATATTTAGCA
The DNA here is from genome assembly GCA_903798195.1 of Danio kyathit. NCBI lineage: Eukaryota > Metazoa > Chordata > Actinopteri > Cypriniformes > Danionidae > Danio > Danio kyathit. The sequence goes on along the minus strand of LR812525.1, from coordinate 23,275,359 downwards.
TTATATAGGCTAGAGTATTTATACTGACACTGTAACATTTATTTTCATGCACAACACTTTGTGTTTGCTATGAAAAAAAAACATCAAATGCTTGTCGTAATCATAACTGTAAAATGCGAGATGATCATTTAAATGATGTGCGCCCTTTCAGTTTTACTTTCACTGCCAAGTGCGGTTCAAGTAAAAAAAAAAAACATACATGCAAGTCATACTTCCCGCGCGGCTCTCAAACGACCGCTCTGTGCAACAATCTGAAGGTTATTTACAATTTTATTACCTGTTATTCACAGCCTATGCTGGTTCTGTTCATACATCATTCGTGGGCAAGCGCACATCCTCACTTAGTAGTAAAACAATGCGTCAGCTCACGTGGAATTTCACGGCCACGAATACATCATTACTTTTAGACAGAAATGACATTTTTGGGTGAATTATACCTTATAAATACAGTATGTTACACTTTTAACATCATTTGAAGGTGTCCACATTGCTGAGCAATGTATGTAAAACAATGTGAAGATTTTTGCGACCTCCTTCTGCTTCTCCCGAACTTGAAAATATAATTAGGTGAATCGTAGAGATGCTGGATTAAGATTGTGTGTGGGGTCAAATCGAGATCGTGATCTTTTTTCGATTAATTGTGCATCCCTAGACACTATTCAGCTTAAAGTGACATTTAAAGGCTTAGTAGGCAATCAAAAAAATATATTGCTGAAGAGGGCTAATAATATTCACCTTAAAATGGTTTCTAAAAAATTTTAAACTGCTTTTTATTCTTATTTATATATATTATTTTTATTTTTATTTTTTACAGTTGTTTTTGTCTGGCATTATTAACATTTCATGTTAAACTACGTGCATCAAAGATGAGCCGTTTAATTTAGTCTGCATTAAGTTTACAAAAGTTATTTTATACACACTGAAAGCATACAGTAAATGTAATAAAGTGTCTAATGCAAATCAGATATACAAATATATGTGAAATAATTCAGCTTGAGTCAAATTAAACACTTATTCTGACCATGTTAAATAAAATCTGTAAAAAAAAAAGATAAAATTATTGATTAATTGATAAAAAGAGTTATTCTTAAAGAATATATAAAACAACAAAATTTATGTAACAAAATAAAAAATACATTAACGTACAAAAAACATAAAAAGCCACTGTCATATATTTAAAATACTAATAAATAAAACAAAAACACACAACAAGATGTTAAAATGTTACAATTTAAATGTAAAAATAAATATAAAGGCTATTCATAAAATGTAAATATTTCATTGATATTAAATTAAATTTAGTATTATTATTGAAAAATGTATCAAAATTAAATAAGTAACAAATAAGCTGTGAATATGTGCCAATGCTGTAACAAAAAAAACATAATTTACAGAAAAGAATAATAATTTTGAGCATGAGCTTAAATTGTTTTTTTTTAATTATTTTAAATTCTATTATATTAAAAACAAATTAACTGTAAACTTTAAAGTATGTTTTAACTGGTTTGAAGAACAGTAGGAAAGTATATGTAAATAAAAAAGACATTTAGTAAATGTTTTACATTCTTAAATAGAGTCTGTTTAAATATGTTATCAAATGATTCTTGTGCAAAATAGACAGACATTGTTTGGTGTATTTTTTGTCTCACTGGATGACCTTTTTGTGTAAATCATGTAAAAAATGCAAGTCATTTTTTGCTAAGAAAAAAATTGAATTAAACCAGACACATGCTGATGTACGTTATTCTAATGATCCCCTTTTTATTTCAGACCCACATACATAAACACACAAATGTGTCATAATCTCAAAAAAACAAACAAAAAAAACCCATCAGTTTAAATGGACATTTGTACACACACACACACACACACACACACACACACACACACACACACACACACACACACACACACACACACACACACACACACACACACACCCTTCACATACCTGCAAACAGCCCAAAAAACTTTTGGGCTAGTTTTTTTTTTTTGCATACGTCAGCTGTTGCTATGATGACGCGACACTACAAGCAAGCAAAAGTGGCTGATTGGCTGGAGAGCAGCAGATGGAAAAAGGCATAGAGAGAAGGGTTATGACATGGCATGCATTAAAAACGAGAGCGATGCAATGATTATGACAGCTTTATTCATGCTAATAAATAACACCATCCTACAGCAATTCATCAATGGTAGCAATGCTGAACGAGCCAGCAGAGACGCGTGCAATCAGAAATCATTTGCGCATTGAAAGGCTCTGTGTGTAGTTTGTGGAGGTGTCAGATGTGTGTGTGTGTATGTGTGTGTGGTTTGGTTCTGGAGCGCAGTAGCAGGTGACGTATTTCTCCTGGTGCAGACACACTCTTTGTTGTCTGCGAGTGTATGAAGTCACACTATAGTGTCTGCATGTGCGAGTTTGAACAGCTCGCCTCTTTTTTTTGGCTGACGTTTGTGTTAGTAGGATCTAGGATTTTTTTTTTTTTACCTCGAAGGGTCTGTTTTGATTAAAGTGTGTCAGGGAAGGTAATGGGGACAGTCATTTTTCATGTCCTCGATTCTCATTTGTCATCTTGGAAAAACATTAGGTAATTGGGGAACTGTTGCAGGAAGGAGTGAAAGGCTGAATGTAAACCTGTACGATGTTTGCACTCCTTGCCATGTGCCCTTAAGTGTAATTGTGTTGTTTACAAATTTTGATTTTTACTTGTATGTGTAATTGTATTTATTGTGATTTCTTTTTAAAATTTTACTTTTTGTATTAAAGGGCCACGAAACCCCCTGTCTCAGCAGGGTGTTTTCACACCTCTGTTTTGAAAAAAGTCAGGAAAGTTGGGCGTGTCCAGCTCTGGGAGTGTGGGAGTGTCGGGGGAGGGAAAGAGGATAAGATTTTGCATAGAAGGGAGTTAACATTTGGGCACGCGCTAAGTTTGACAGGAAAAACAAACACACAGAGGCTGATTTGATACGGCGAATAAGAGAAAAAAATCCTCCGCATTTCTCTGTAAGTTATGTACTCGGTAGTTAGCGTCAGAAAGCCGTGTGTGTATAGACTATCCTGTCACAAATTGCAGCGAAAATCCTGCACGACGGGAATAGTTTGTGTTTACATGTTTACACTCGGAGAGCAGCATTTAAACAAAGGGCAGGCCACTGCAAACACTTACCAAATCTGTAGACAGACAATCAAACTGGAGCTGTGTCTTTTTATTAAAAGTAGACGAGCGGCAAATACGGATTTCACCATTTCCAGATGAGAAAAAGCTCTCGGGTAAAAATGTTCCTTACAAACGCGTTTCTGTCGCGTCGTGTGCACTGTAATCCACGCGTGAGTCCAGCTGCTCTCCCATAAAGGGAAAATGAAAACAAAACCTTCGTTGCAACACACTAATAACACCTATGAATTTTGTCTTGAAATTCTTGTACTTTCACTTGTTTTGGCAACACAACGTGGCGTCTCTCTGCCGTCTGAACAGTGTAAACAGGTAAACAGTCTCCGGAGCTATCGTGCATATTAATGAAGTTTTACGTCATACACAATAGAGCGCGCTAATTGGTTTGAAGCAAGTCTTTCTCATGAATTAATACTGCACACTCAGATCGTAAGAACGTCCTAGAAAAGACAGACAGCCACTCTCCAGCTGGATTTACACCCAAGTATCTCATGGCCGTGACGCAGCTTCAAAAATTCGTTTCAAACCGGAAGAACGAATTTGCTCAAAATAAAGAAAAAACAACAAATTTTCACTTTTTCGTGCAATATATGTGTCCTAATAGTGTTTATAGCAGCGTGGGACACATATATGACTGTCAACAGCTCAAAAAATGTGTTTTGGTGTTTCGTGACCCTTTAATATTATTAATACCGTTAGGCATCTACGGTACAATTCTATGTGGTTGAATTGACAATAAAGCTGACTTTGACTTGATGGGACGCTATGTTTAAGGGGAGGTGACAACAAATGAATGTGACATTAGTAGTTTTGGCATCTGTGTGTAGTTCTCACCTATGTACACATCTGAAACTGGGATTTTGGTCAGTGTGCACTGAAAAAAAATATTCAAAGATGATTCCTTGGACTTACTACATTTTTTAAAGTGGTTGTAGACAATTCATTTGGGCTGAATTAAACATAAATGGAGTTGAATATTACTCAATTTCATTTGTTTTTTTAAATTCAACCCATAAAAATGGTTTGCAACAATTTTACAGAAATCATTTTTTTCCAGTGTGATTGATATCATTGTTTATTGCTTAACTGTTAAAAGCTAAAAAAAAAGTTTCAAATTATTGTTGCAAATGCACATATTTGTCTCATTTTATAATATATTTCAATCAAAAAATATTTTGGTGCTTGTTACAAGCCTAAAATAACACAATTCTTAAGATTTTTCTTTTGGGACAACTTGATTGTTTTATGTTCAATCCATTAAAATTTGTTAACTTAATCAATTTGTGTTGGGACAACATGATTGAATTGGAACCCAGCTTTTTTTTTTTTTTTTTTACAATGCTTAGGGGTGTTACAGTTAATAGTTAACGGTTAATAACAAATAAATATTAAAAAACAATACTTGATTACTTGAAATACAATATTTGTGGACAAAAAAATGTATAATAAATAAAAATATAAAAACTATATGATATATGTATTTTTATATTTAGGTACAGGGTGTCTGCGGGGTCTTAAAAAGTCTTAAAATATCTTAAATTTTAAAAACTAAATTAAATAAACTTTATCTTAACTTAAATTCGCTGAAATATGGTGTTGTAGGTCTTAATTACTTTTAAACAGATCCTAATTTTCCTTTGTCCATGTAAAGCTACCTAATTGGTACAACCAACAATCCAGCTAAAAAAAAAAAACATAAGTAAAATGTATTAATTCTGTTTACCAAAATGCTTTAATTATATACTTTGCATCCTTACAATAACATTTGTTTAAAAGTCCTCCATGTACTGTATTTATGCACTATGTAAAAATGTACTTTATTATAGTTTTTTTTTTTTTTTAAAGTTATGCTAATAAAAAAATATATGTATATAACTAAAGTTTGCTTATTTCGACACATTATTTAAAATATGTGGCTAAGAAATAACTGAATTTAAATTCTAATGAGGCAAGTGAAAAAATTCAGCTGGTCATTACAAAAAATGTCTGAAAATTTGTTCGTAATGGTCTTAAAAAGGTCTTTAAAAGTCTTAAATTTTACCTTTGAAAACCTGTAGGTACACTAGAAAGGGCTGCTGTTTAAAATGTGGTTAGTTTAAGTTTAAAATCTAAAAGCTGGCTCTTAAGCAGAATAGTGTGTTTTAATAATAATATTTTTTATAAGAATAATAATGTTTTTGTTTGTGATTGTATTTGTATTTCTATTATTTGTAATCATTTTGTCATTATTTTTATAATGTACTGTCACAGTGTACCTGTTACCGGGAGTAGTATAATCTGTACTTCCACAATGGAAAGCAGTCTTGTTGTCTTAAAACTTTATTGTCTATATACTTGACGAATCAAGTCTATTCACTTGTTTTTTTTTTTGTCAAATAAAAAGAAAGAAAGAAAAAGAAAGAAAGAAAGAAACCCAATGTTGAGTCAAAAATGAACAAACCCAACTGTTAGTATGAAAACATAATTTATATTTCATTCATTTTCTTTTCGGCTTAGTCCCTTTATTAATCTGGGGTCACCACAGCAGAATGAACCGCCAACTTATCCAACATATGTTTTACGTAGTGGATGCCCTACCAGCTGCAACTCATCACTGGAAAGCATTCATACACACTCAAGCCGAAGTCACACTAGAGTTTGAGCTTGCGAAATTCTGTCGTAAAAAAATGGGCGGGATTAAAAAAGATGAATAGGCATTTAAAAAAGCGAGCGATTGCTCCATGTTTTAAATTTCTGTTCAGAGAGGTCATGTTTTGATCCTGGATTGGTCTCACGCAGTCAAGTGATGCGATTTCGCAGGTCAGAGTTCACCAAGCTTAAACTTTGCACCGCAGCAACCTGCGAAACTCGACACATGACCCTGCGTTTCCGGTCTGACGCATTCGCGTGTGTATGAATGGAAGTCTATGGGGAGGAAAGTCCAGTGTGACCGCGGCTTCATTCACACACATACAGTACAGACAATTTAGCCTTCACCTATACCACATGTCATTGGACCCGGAGCACCCGGAGGAAACCCACGCGAACACGGGGAGAACATGCAAACTTCACACAGAAATGCCAACTGACCCAGCCGAGGCTCAAACCAGCGACCTTCTTGCTGTGAGGCGAACTTGCTACCTCCGCCACCGTGCAGCCCATATTTTATATTTATTTGAAAAAATTACCCCAATGTTGGGTTTTGGTCATATTCATCCCAATGTTAGATTTAAACAACCCAGCATTATTTAGAGTGTAGTTGCCAAGGAAATGTTTAAAAACGTTTTTTTTTTTTTTTAGATGAACTTGATGTAATAGAAATAATAACAAATTAATGTAAATATAATTAAATGTAGAAAAAACCTAGAGTTATATTTAAATTATTCTTTTAATTTAAAAAAAAAGGAATCCTTCAACATTTGTCAAAATATCTTCTTTGGTGTTTAATGGAAAAAAGAAACTATTTGCTACAAATATTTAGTACAAAAATTTGCTAATGGGTAAGAAAAATACATTTAATTAAAAGGAACAAACATCTAATTTTCGGAGCATAAACTTTAGGTTAATTAATTTTTTACATGTATCATAATAATTATTATTAGACGTAACAGTGGTATTATATTTGTCCTGGAAAAAAATGTAAATACTAAGTAAAAAATCTTTTTGGTTGTCATTTGCTGAAGTGAAGATCACCTTTTCAGCATCTAATCCTCAGAGTTTTCTGTGTTTAACGAGAAAGGGGCGGAGCTTATCCATTTTTATCTCTCTATTCATAAAGGGCTTTCTGTTTCGATGACATCATCATCATCTCAGTCTTTGTTCTGCCTGTGAATGTCTTCATACAGTAACTCATTCATCTAAATACGCTCTGCTGGAGTGTGAGCCGATCATCTCCAGGATTTATGTTTGTTGACAGAAGTGTGTTTTCTGGTTTGCAATCCGCCGATGCCTTGATGAGAGGCTGTTTCTCTCAGGTCGGTCAGTGGTGTGTTTCTGACACGAGTGCGGTGTGTAAGTGTGGTCGGCGTGTGCGAGTGTGTGTGTGTGTGCGGTCAGGATGTTGGCAGTGTGGCATGGACTGCCGCTGGTACCCAGGGATCAGTGACTCAAGAAAATCAGGACACTCTAAATTTGTCACTGCAGCATAACCCACATAATGAAAACTACACAAGCCCTCTCCTGCTCTCTCTCAGGTCCTCTTCCCTCATTAGCTGTCTTTTACCTCCTCTCTCCATCTCTGTATTTGTTGTTGTGTTCTCGTGTCACCTGTGTCTTTCTCTCTCATCATGCATTTTTATTTGCGTGTGTGTGGTTGATTCATAATATCAAACCCAAGTAGACCTTTTAGGGGAAAATCGAGGTTAATTGTCACATGGGAAGTATCTTTGTAGATGTCACATTTATAGGGCCATATTCTAATTTTAGGGCCATGCTAAATTGCTCTGGATTTATTATTTTTGTTTGTTGTTTACATTTTTTCTGGATTCCATTTTATTTTAAAAAACATTCATTCATTTTCTTGTCGGCTTAGTCGCTTTATTAATCTGGGGTCACCACAGCGGAATGAACCGCCAACTTATCTAGCACATTTTTACGCAGCAGATGCCCTTCCAGTCGCAACCCATCTCTGGGAAACATCCATACACTCATCCACACTCATACACTATGGACAATTTAGTCTACCCAATTCACCTGTACCACATGTCTTTGGACTGTGGTGGAAATCGAAGCACCCGGAGGAAACCCATGCGAACACAGGGAGAACATGCAAACTCCACACAGAAACACCAACTGACCCAGCCGAGGTTCGAACCTGCGACCCAGCGACCTTCTTGCTGTGAGGCGACAACACTACCTACTGCGCCACTGTGTCGCCGAAAAAAATACAATAATATATATATATATATTTAAATACGTGTAAAATATTGATTTGACACAGAAGTATAAATCAGACTCCGCCTCCAGCTTTACTGACTTCTACACACACTTTGGTTTGACAATAGTTTGACAATAAACATGTTTCATATTGGACACAAATAAAAAAAATTGCCTTCCGTACCCCTATATACATTTCTGGAGAGCGCCAAATACGTCCCAGGAGCTACGTTTTTTTTTTTTTTTTTGCAGTTTTTTGTTTTCACGAATCTGATTTTTACCACGTTTTCAGATTTGACCACGTTCCCACCCTGTTTTTTACTTGTTTATATTATATTTTGGCTTCTGTTTTTGTCTTACCTGCTTTCTGGAACCGTTCTTCACCGGACTCAAACGCCGACAACCCCGGGGTCAACTTTGTGTCTCAAGTCCACTGACGTACATGGCGAGCTAACATTTAATTTAATTAAAATTTTTATTTAAATGTTTTATACTTTACACAGAATATATGTAACTCATTAAATATGTGTAAAATAAATCCTGCTCTTTTACTCCTGTTAGGATCATTTCAGACTAAATACACGGTAAAAAAAATTTGGTGCCCTAAATTCTTTAGTTTAATCAAATGAACTTTTCTAGTCGTCTCAGCACTCTGTATAACTTAAATGTAGACACCTGATTAACTTATTAAAATAAGTTAAAGCAACATAAAAATATCTGTTGAATTGTGTATGTATGCAATATGTGTTGTCTTGTATGTATTGTATACTTTTTGTGATTACATTTTTTACACTGTAGAGACCTTAAGATTTAGGAAATTGTAGTTTTTCTCTAATTTTGATCATCATTGCATTGCCTGTAAACATATCAAGGCCTTCAGAGAGTTATTAATGCTCCATCACTCTCATTTTCTGCATATATTCTATAACCTGTTTAGGTGGTGGGTGAATGCAGTTGAGTGATCTTCTATGGAGTGCAGTCGTAAACAGGACGGCCCTCTGTAGAGCTGCATGACCTCCCTCTGATGTAATACTGTTAATGGATAGATATGGATTTTAGCAAAGGCCAAATACTGGCCCGTTGTATAATAACAACAAATATAATAAGTTGCTGCTGTGCTTTCTGGTTGACACATAGTGGTTGTGCCGTTGCTGAGGTGTTTTTTGAGTGTCTGTTTATTTGGTTGTTGGGTGGTTCTTCATTGGCTGAAGTCTGAAGATCCCAGCCCTGAGTTTTCATGATGTTCGGGACCCTTGAGATGTATCAAGTTCCTCTTTCTTCATCAGATTTCGTAAATCCTAGTTCTGATCATGTTTGTGTGAAAGCATAAGGATAGACAAATGTTTCTTTTTTACACAGCATTGATTTAGCTTTCAGTTCATATATTTAGTGTTCCTTTTAATTTTAGTTTCTTCTAGTAACTTTGTCATGTGCTTTTGTCACGCTTGATTTTTTTTACATTTAATTTTTCTTTTTAGTGTCCCGTTGACTTTTTAAATATCTATATTGGCTTTTAATGAAACCTTTTCATTTGTCATTAGTTGCAATACAAATTTAGAACATCTGTGCATTTTTTCCCCTCAAATTCTAGTTTTGTTTAGCATTATTTTAACAATGAATATTTCTTAGTAATTGTTATTATCATTACTTTGAGCAGTATGTTCTACAATGGATTTCTATCAACATTTCTTAATGTTAAACTTAATGTTTATTGTTTATCTTAATGTTTTTCCGAGTTTAGTGTTGTTTGGATCCCAATTATTAGTAATCATTAGTCCCTTTATTAATCAGGGGTCGCCACAGCGGAATGAACCCCCAACTTATCCAGCATTTGTTTTACACAGCGGATGCCCTTCCAGCCGCAACCCATCTCTGGGAAACATTCATGCACACTCATTCACACACATACACTACGGACAATTTAGTATACCCAATTCACCTGTACCGCATGTCTTTGGACTGTGGGGGAAACCGGAGCACCCGGAGGAAACCCACGCAAATGCAGAGAGAACATGCTAACTCCACACAGAAACGCTAACTGACCCAGCTGAGGCTCGAACCAGCGACCTTCTTGCTGTGAGTCGACACCACTACCTACTGCACCACTGCGTCGCCCTATTTTATGTTATTTTAAATTAAATTTAATTAGTTTATTTCAATTTAAAGTCATGCTTATTAGTTTGTCTTATTTCAGTTTAGTACATTTTTGTTGACCCAGCTGACTTTTTACACAGAAATAAAGGTACGCAAGCTGTCACTGGGGTGGTACCTTTTTTGAAAGGTACAGATTTGTACCTAAACGGTCCATATTTATACTGCAAGATTACATAATGGTTCCTAAAAAGTACAAAAGTGTTTCTCTTAAATTTTTTGGTATATATATATATATATATATATATATATATATATATATATATATATATATATATACATATACACGTTTGAGGTACCAATATGGACTCTTAAGTATAAATGTCTATTTCTGAGAGTGCATATATTACGTTAGTTTTTGTTTTTTCATATTATTTTTCATTTTAAATTTAGATTCGACTTCAGAATTCTATTGTTGTATGTATGTTAGTTTATTTAACATTTTTAACTTAAGGTCCACCATTTCAGTTTTAGTCATTTTAGCACATGTCATTACTGCAGTCATTGCAATTCTGTTACTTTTTTTAAGCTGATATGCTGCATCCAATATCTGACCCGTCCCTTTAAGGATGTTAAGTTTCATTTTCCAAAGTTCAAAGCACGCAACATGCGACACGCGAGCAGAAACAGTTCTTGCGATGCCAGAGAAACATATTAACTGCATTATCCTCCAGAATGTCTGATGCTTTTCATGGTCATTAGAGCATTGTTTCCTGTAGTTTGGCTTCATTAAAGTGATGACGGATGTTGCGCGAGCGCGGGCCGGGTCACAGGGCGATGAGTGGGCATATGCCAGTTGTTAAGAGACCCAGAGAGACGAGGACCTACAGAGAAATGCTGGAGGCTGGAGAGAGCGCAGAGAGAAGAAGAGAGGGCCACAGGCCTGATATTTAATGTGATAAATGGATTGTGACAGCGCGTCTCCAAACCCCCTCCAACCAGCAGAGAAGAACCACAGAAATAGAAGACAGGGCCGCACAGAGAAAACATCTATTTAGACTAGAAGATAACATCGAGAAAACTGCCAGAAAGTCTGCAAACTAAAAGGCAAAACTGAGAAATCTCATTGAGAGGATGCACCCTAAACCTTTATTATGACTTAGTGTCGTCTAGTAAGTGTTTTTGTCACTGAACAATTTCTGTGAAGCTTGTTTTAATAAATAAAATCAGCTATATAAAATAATATAAAGTTGAGTATATAAAATATATAAAGTTGAGGCCAGAATTAGATGCCCTCCTGTGAATTTTTGTTTTAGTTATTTACATATTTCCCGAATGATATTTAACAGAGTAAGGAATTTATTTTATAATATTTTTTATAATATTTTTTCTTCTGGAGAAAGTCTCATTTGTTTTATTTTGGCTAGAATAAAAGCAGCTTTTTATTTTTTGAAAAACACTTTACATTTATTGACCACATTATTAGCCTACTTAAGGAATATTTTTTTCTGATAGTCTACAGAACAAACCACTGTTATACAATGACTTGCCTATTTACCCTAACTTGCCTAATTAAGCTAATTAACCTAGTTAAGCCTTTAAATGTCACTTTTAGATGAATCTTAAAAAATATCTAGTAAAATATTCTGTACTGTCATCATGGCAAAGAAAAAAAATTATCAGTTGAGTTATTAAAACTATTATGTTTAGAAATGTGTTGAAAAAAATCTACTTTCCATTAAACAGAAATTGGGGAAAAAATATACAGGGGAGCTAATAATTTAGAAGGGCTAATAATTCTGACTTCAACTGTACATAACGACAGCCAGACAAAACTAATCAAAAGTAAAGGCTGTTTTTGCAAATGTTGCATTTAATTTACAGTAACTAGAAAAAAATGTAAAGAGCAGGTCATAGGGGTTTTTGAAAAATATTTTGATTGCAGTTTGTAATGTATAGCTGTCCTTCTATTTAAACATCTGCACAGTTGTTCATCACAAAAGTAGTAAATGGTAAATAAAGATATTGATAAATGATAAAATAATGGAAGTACTGGCAGTTTATTACCAGGTATTTGGACTGTACACCGTAAAAAAAAGCTGAGTTCCAAACAATTTCTTCATTTTGTCCCAACACAAATCCTTTTCATTCATTCATTCATTCATTCATTCATTCATTCATTCATTCATTCATTCATTCATTCTTCATTCATTCAATCGTTCGTTCGTTCGATCATTCATTCATTCATTCATTCAGTCATTCATTTATTTATTCATTCATTCGTTCATTCAGTCATTCATTTATTCATTCATTCTTTTATTCATTTTCCTTTGACCTAGTCCCTTATTTATCAGGGCTTGCTACAGCGAAGTAAACCACAACACAAATTGATTACTTTTTTCAGTTATAGAGGCCTATGCAATATACTTGACCTTTTAATGGGACGTTTTTTACTTGTAATTTTATTAGTTAAGATAGTGATCAGAAAAAGTTAGTAATTTAAGTTACTGTATTTCATGTGTCTTTGTCATTATTTTGCATGACACCATGGCAACCCTAGTGATTCATTTTGATATTTGAGTACTGAATCAGTTGACCGGTTGAAAAAACAAAACTGTCTGAATGATTTGTTCATGAATCAGACTCCGCAGTTGTAAGGTTGAACTCATCCAGTCATAAACTCACTTGAAACTTGATCTGTTTTTTCACATTTTTCATATTGCTTTAAATATTTTTGATTATATTGTATAGTTGTGGTATTTTTCCGATTTTCTGTGGTGATTTTGTGTCATTTTCAATCATTTTCAAACTCTTTGCTTGTTTGATTTAGGCTAATTGTATACTAATAGATTATGTAACCTTTGCTAATGTTAAACTATATTGTATTTAATATCTGTGCATGCAATTTTGTACTATAATTACTAACTAAAGAAAGAAAGACGGAAGGAAGGAAGAAAATACCTCTAGTTGGATTGAAAGAATAATAGAAAGAAAAAAAGGAAGAAATAAAGAAAGAAAAAAAGAAAGAAAGAAGGAAAGAAAGGAAAGAAGGACGGAAGGAAGAAAATACCTCTAGTGGATTGAAAGAGAGATGGAAGGAAAAAAAGAAGAAAATACCTCCAGTTGGATTGAAAGAAAGAAAGAAAGAAAGAAAAAAAGAAAGAAAGAAAGAAAGAAAGAAGAAAAATAAGTTCAGTTGAAGTGAAAGAAGCCGAAAGAAAAGAATTACTCTAGTGATTGAAAGAGATGATGAAGGAAGAAAGAAAGAAGAAATACCTCCATTTCCGTTGAAATAAAGAAAGAAAGAAGGAATAAGAAAGAAGAAACAAGAAAAAAAGAAATACCTCCATTGGATTTGAAGAAAAAAGAAAGAAATAAAGAAGGACAGAAGGAAGGAAGAAAATACCTCCAGTTGGATGGAAAGAAAGTAAGATGAAAAGAAAAAAAAAGAAAGAAAAAAGTATGGAAGAAAGAAAGAAGAAATTAAAGAAGGAAGAAAAAAAATACCTTCACTTGGATTGAAAGGAAAAAGAAAGGAAGGACGGAGGGAGGAAAGAAGGAAGAAAAAAGAAAGAAAATACCTCCAGTTGGATTGAAAGAAAGATGAAAGGAAGGAAGGAAGGAATAAAAATACCTCCAATTGTATTTGAAGAAAGAAAGATAGGAAGGACGGAAGGAAGAAAGAAAATACCTCCAGTTGGATTGAAAGAAAGATGGAAGGAAAAAAGAAAATACCTCCAGTTGGATTAAAAGAAAGAAAAAAGAAAGAAAGGAAGAAAGAGAAAAAGAAAGAAAGAAAATACTTCCAATTGAATTGGAAGGAAGGAAGAAAGAAAGAAGAAAGAAAGAAGAAAGAAAGAAAGAAAGAAAGAAAGAAAGAAAGAAAGAAAGAAAGAGAAAAATAAAATACCTTCAGTTGGATTGAAAGAAAGAAGGAAGGGAGGGAGGGAGGAAGGAAAGAAGGAAGAAGAAAGAAGAAAATACCTCCAGTTGGATTGGAGGAAAGAAAGGAAGAAAGAACAAAAAGAAGAAAGAAAATACTTTGGTATTGATAGAAAAAAAGAAAGAAAGAAAGAAAGAAAGAAGATAGAAAGATAGAAGATAGAAAGAAAGAAAGAAACTACCTGCAGTCAGAGAAAGGACGGAGGGAGGGAAAGAAAGAAAGAAAATACTTTGGTATTGATAAAAAAAGAAAGAAGGAAAGAAACAAAGAAAGAAACTACCTGCGGTTGGAGAAAGAAAGGAAGGAGGGAAAGAAAGAAAAAATAAAGAAAGAAAGAAAATACTTTGGTATTGATAAAAAAGAAGGAAAGACAGAAAGAAGAAAGAAAGAAAGAAAGAAAGAAAGAAAGAAAGAAAGAAGAAAGAAAGAAAGAAAGAAAGAAAGAAAGAAAGAAAGAAAGAAAGAACTACGTGCAGTTGGAGAAAGAAAGGAAGGAGGGAAAGAAAGAAAGAAAAAAGAAAGAAAGAAAGAAAATACTTTGGTATTGATAAAAAAGAAGGAAAGACAGAAAGAAAGAAAGAAAGAAAGAAAGAAAGAAAGAAAGAAAGAAAGAAACTACGTGCAGTTGGAGAAAGAAAGGAAGGAGGGAAAGAAAGAAAGAAAAAAGAAAGAAAGAAAATACTTTGGTATTGATAAAAAAGAAAGAAAGAAAGAAACTACCTGCAGTTGGAGAAAGAAAGGAAAAAGAAAGAGAGAAAGATAGAATTGAAAGAAGTTAAGAAAGATAGAAAGAGAGAAGCATGGAGGGAAGGAAGGAAGAATGCAGGGCACATATGAGTTGGCCTTACTTAATTTACAACATTCTTGATTTGAGTCCAATTAAAGATCCAGAAGTGGAGCTCTGAATGAAAGCTTTCATTGTGAGCGGGTTCTTCAAGCTGGAGACTCGGGTTTGTCTGGAGGATCAAATATCCTCCTGTGTGTCAGAGAAAGAGAGCGACTCTGGTGGAGACCATGTTTTGCGGCTGAAGAAATGTGTCTGGAATTTGGTATCAAGGGACCCGTTCGTTCCTCCACAGAACCGCATTGACTTTGACTCAGAAGAGTGATTGTAAGCATGAAGCCTCTCTGTGTATGGAGGCGTAAAGCTGAAGATTATTGCTTACCTTCAGTCTGTCACAGGTTCACTTTTTTAACATCTCGAAATAATGTTCTAATGTTAGGGTTGCACAGTGTTGGTTTTACAATATTTAGTTTTTCTGTGAGTTTTCTTTTGTTTTCCAGATAATAGAATGCAACTATATTTGAAAATAATTAGGAGGGAGTTCATCTTCACAGGAAAAAAACCGCGATCAATTACTTTTTAAGTTTTTTTTTTGTAACAAATTCATCACTCAAACGCAAATTGTTTTTTAAACCATTTACAATACTATTTTGCTTAATGGTCATGCTTAAAGGGATCGTTCACCTCAATTTTCTCATCATTTACTCACAGTCAAATGGTTTTAAACTTTTATGAATTTCTTTCTCTTGTTGAACACAAAAATATATTTTGAAGAATGATTGAAGAAAAAAGCAGCCATTGACGTCCATAGTATGTAAAAAATACAGTTTCCCCCCAACATTCTTCAGTACATCTTCATTTGTTTTTATTTGTGAAACTTACAGTACTAGCAGTATCTGAGTGAACAGTAACTTATGGAGTTTTTTTTATTTTAATAGCAAACAAAAATATGCTTTCCCAGAGATGGGTTGCAACTGGAAGGGCATCCGCTGCGTAAAACATATGCTGGATAAGTTGGCAGGTCATTTCGCTGTGGTGACCTCAGATTAATAAAGGGACTAAGCTGAAAAGAAAATGAATGAATGAATGAATGAATAATAACATACACTCTTAATTTTTTTTGTAAGTTGAAACAACAAAGTTGTTAATTCTGCTTAACCTGGTAGGTTTTCACTGTCTCAACTTGTCTGCAAAAGTGTTTGTCAGCTCAACATATGCTGAACCAGCACCCTTTAAATTGCACCCCATACTTCCAATCCAGCAGGTGGCAGAATGTGCACCATTAAGTCGTTTTGCCAACTGCCAAATACCAGAATAGAGTGGGGGAACTATGACGTCAATTTGTATGCAAAAACCCGGAAGCGAGTTAGCATTTTAGCAGTTCCGGTTCCCTCGTCCCAAAGTCAATGGGTATTTTGAATTGGATTTCAGTTAAAGCGCTTAAATAAGGTCTGTAGATATAATATTGTGTGTAGATAATGCCTTCACTTGTAAAGACTGTCAAGACAGATTCATTTGTTGATCATTTATTTTAATTAAACAATATTATGGGGATACCGCTTACCAGTGGAGCCTGTCTCTGTCCTGCTCTTAGTAATGCAAACATGTGAATAAATGTGTAATACACGTTAACTGTCATTTTAACGTGATCCATAGATTTTTCGTTAGGTTTTTTTTTTTCATCTGAACACATTTAACTCTGTCATAACTGCAGTATTTACACTCCTCCTTAAAATGTATCGCATATGTGACTGTATGGGGCTGCTTTTCGCTGTACTCAGTGACAAAAAAGAATATTGTTCTGTTCTGTGCCCGTGATGGAACTTTCAGGCATATAACATTAGACTTGTCCCTCACGCCTCATTTCTGTCGTCTGTTACTAAGGTAAGCGGGCTGTATGCACGCGAGCGATACACTTGTTTAAACATGTCTTATGATAATACTATGAAGGCACATTTATATGTACAGTTTTAAAACTTTTACAACCGTAAAGCAAAACAAAATGTATTTCCCACATAAAAAATATCCAAATCCAAAAGGCACGTAGGTCTATGTGCTTTTTTGCGTATTTATTTGTTTATAATATATAGCATGGATTATAATGTAATAAACCGAGAGAGTAAATCATTGTCATGGATCATGCTTGAAGAGTTGTCTGTAGCAGGGTGGTGCTGACGTCACAGGCGAGCACCCCGAAGGCTGTAGTCCGTTTATAGCCTAATGTTAGCTTTTCAGTTTTTGCGTTTGCATTCAAGATCCAAAAGTGCTAAAAGTTGTATTTTCGTGTGAGGATTATCCGGCTGGACAAATCGTGTAAGTGTAATGAACAGTGTTTGAACACAGAGTTTATTATTTGCAATTTTCGAAAAGCCTATGGGAAAATCCTATAGGGAATATATCGAGGGAACCAGTTTTATGCTAGCAGCCGATTCGCCTAAAAGGTGACGTCATAGTTCCTCCACTCTGTTGTGTTTTTTTTTTTTTGCCCTAATTTTTTTATTCATTCTCCAAAACCACTTAGCAACACGCTGGCAACCACTCACAACAGCTGTTATTAGCTCACATTGCCAGTTTTGTGGTGAACAATTCATCTGTGCATGTCATTAAGAAAAAAATAGTTTGCCCTTATAAATTCTATAAACTCTTACTGTGCTTCGCAAGTTCACACAAGTCACCTCTTGATGCGTCCCAGACAAAAGGGGCGGAGCAAGTATACATCCGCGCATTTATCTGTACTTGGCAAGATGTGAACTATGAATTGGAACAGTACTTCACCGACGGTTGATGAAGTTTTACGAGGGCACAAGAACGCAAGTACAGACAAGATCGCATATTAAGAAACAGCCACAGTTTTCCTAACATAGTGTCCTTTGTTTATGTATGATTTCTGATATAGTCATTTGAAATAAACTGCAGTAGAGCCTCAGTTCTTTCATTAGTTGCACTGCTACTGTTATTTGTGCTCCTGACATGTTATTAATAATGTTCTGAATGTGTTTCTGCAGTGCGGACAGCACGGTTCTCTCAGGAGCCTGCAGACCAGTCAGTGGTGTTGGGCCAGAGGGTGGTCCTGTCCTGCGTGGTCTTCAACTATTCAGGCATTGTGCAGTGGACCAAGGATGGACTGGCCTTAGGCATTGGAGAAGACCTGCGGGGTCAGTCATACACATCTTTCTTTCTTTCTTTCTTTCTTTCTTTCTTTCTTTCTTTCTTTCTTTCTTTCTTTCTTTCTTTCTCTTTTTGACCTTTTCATGTTTTGAATGTTTTCAGTGTCTGTTTGGTTTCTGTGTAACTTTCATGCTCACTTTAACTTTAAAAAAACCAATTAAGAGTTTGTGATATTTATCATCTATGACAATATTGTATTTGTTATTTTTGCATTTAGAGGGCATTCTTGGTACGCCACTCACTTTCTTTCTTTTTTTAAAAAAACCATTCATATTAGGAGTCTAAAAGCTCAAGCCTAGAATGTGGTTACTTCTTATTCAGGTTATAAAAGCTTTATATATGTTCTATTTGGTGTTTTGTTTTATATATTATGAGCAATTTCATGCAAATGTCAAGTTTTCACCAAAATAGCAAAACCATTTCTAAGTTTTTTGTATATGCTTGTATTTACAGTACTGTCAAAATACTCAAAAATGTCCCTGTCAATGTTTTCAAACAATTATATTTGATTTACCAAAGTGACACAAGTGGCAATTTCACATCTGTCACATAACGGATAGATGTCGCATCCATAACGAAGCTTTTTTCGTCATACAGTAAATGCAAAAATGTCAAATAAAATAAAATCAATCATTTTTGTTGAGCCAACTTGCATTGTTTCTTTTGGGTTGTGCAGTTTAAATCACAGAATTTCTACAAAGTATGTTGCATAGCGTAAACTCACTAACTTTTTTGGTCACATCCATAACGCATGTTTATATTCCTTATTTAAAATATAAAAACATGTTTACAGATTGATATTTTTCTGATGCCATAACTCTGTGGTTAGTTGTTCTGGAAAATATAAACAGTTGTATAATGTTAACATATACTTTGTCTGTGAGTTTATGTTTTAAGATTTTACTGCAAATGTCACCTCCATAACGCTGGAATTGCTCTTTTATGTTTTATAAGTTCATATTGAGTGAGTTACATTTTAGATACAGTGACTGTTTTTCCCTGTTTTCTGTTAAACAAAATTGCTCTAAACAAAGCCAATACAGAGCATTTGTGCAACACAACAATGTTTTGTTCCTGAATGAACTCACTTTTGAGTCAATGATTTACTGATCTATTCAAAAAGACGTCATTCAGTCATTTCTAAATGAATTCAGACATTTTGAACAAATATGTGAATAATTGATTAAATCATACTCTCATTAACAAAGGAACTTTTGGCAGTTTACTGATAATTTTAGTACCATATTTATTTATTTATTTATTTATTTATTTATTTATTTATTTATTTATTTATTTATTTATTTATTTATTATTTATACCGGCACAAACATTGCAAATACATTGCAATCATTGTACAAAAAGTAATTTGTGTGGAAAATGTACACGATCTGTAAACAGGACATTAACGTTAACAGGATGATGACATCATTCAGTCATTCATTTTCATTTCTAAACAAATTTTGAGCAAAAATTTTTTTATTTATGATTCAGTGATCATTAATCATTACCAGGGCTTGACATTAACACGGGTGGATTCTAGCTGTGGCTGGTTGAAAATCATTTTTAAATTGTAGTTTTCTGAAAAGCAGGGTCCGACAGTAAGGATGGCCCAATATTCATGCAAATGTGATCTTAGAATCGAGAAGCAGCACGACTGAGAAAAATAGAGTTCGCGTGAGCAAAAGAAAACAAGTGAATACCAAATGAGAGGATAAGCTTGAACACGCGCAGGTGATGTGATGCGCACAACTGTTTAAAAAGCATGCGCGCTCCTGTTTTCTGGCGCAAACAACCGTGCCTTAAAATGCAACTGCTGCAATCGGTTCTCTTTAAAATAAACTGGACAAAAAGCAATGCTTGTGCACGAACAGTTCTGCTGCTTTCAAGAGCTCCAGATGTCCTTTTGCAAGCAACAGCAGTTGCCACTTTCACTTTAAACATTCTTTGAACAGATTATTAATTGGCCTAACGCTAACCGTATAACGCTTAATACTTCATTACCTGTGATTCGTTTGTGTTCTGACCACACGTGCTTGGTTGTACACTATATCAATAAAGTGTTTAGACTTTTAAAAACACTGTTGTAATACATTGAGCCACTAAACATTGTTCTTATGACGTTTTTCGACAGGAGGAAAACGCGAATTACTATCAAACACTTCAGATATAGTCTGTGTTAGTAAATGCAAGGCTGTTTATAAAATCCAGCACTAACACTGTAAGACAACGCTTCAGATGACTGTTTTATAGCCTACAACTAATCAATCTGTCAGATTCTGGAGTGCAATACTGGTCTAAAGAACATTTAAATGATAAATGATCTTAAATAAAACAAATACATTTATAGAGATGGTATATAAGCATATAAATTCCCTCACCTGTGAAATGGAGGCAACTTGAACGGTTTGTAAGCACAATTAAGTCCACACAGCATGCCATATCATCTGATAATTGCAGGAAATAATTCCAAAAGGCAAATGACGGTGTAAAGAAACATTAAACAAAACAAAAATACGATGTATATGCCGAGCTCAGCGGCTAATTAGCCAGAATCAGCTGAGGTGACGAGACAGCGACCAGCGAGACCTAGCTGTCACTCAAGTGGCCACGCCCTTAATTATGCAAACTTAATATAACCTAATAAAAACGAAACGGATGAGTTATAAAAAAATTGACCCCCCTCAGAGTTGTCATGAAGGGTAATCATAGCTATATGCACCAAAGCCATCGTTTGTACCAGGCTGTAAACATGTTTTTATCAGCTGTAAAAAT
This sequence comes from Danio kyathit, assembly GCA_903798195.1. Taxonomy (NCBI): domain Eukaryota; kingdom Metazoa; phylum Chordata; class Actinopteri; order Cypriniformes; family Danionidae; genus Danio; species Danio kyathit. Next base: position 23,254,577 of record LR812525.1, on the reverse strand, counting down.
GGCCAATTTACCAATGCAGAAAGAAAGCACTTGGACTTCCTGGAGCCAGCCCCCCAGGCGAGTCGATGAATTGCAGTTTTAGTTACTTCCGTATTGGCTTCCCGAGGGAGAGCGGGAGGTTGCCGCTTGGGAAAAACGCACAAAATAAATCAAGTAATTTTAGCTGGTCAAAGTCAAATTTACGTATATAAAATATATTTTTCCAACAACAAAATTGTGGAAATCTACTAGCCACAGTGGCTGGTGATCAAAAAAGTTAATGTCAAGCCCTGATCATTACACACAAACTTATCAGCAAATTTCTCCAGCAAACAAAATACTGTATCAGTCAATGAGAGTTTTTTTTCAGCTTTCACTTTTCTTTTTAAAGAAAACTCACACCAATTTAATGTTTGTTTAGTCTTTGCGACACCTTTTCTTTGGAAAATATGAGCATATAAGCACGTCTTTCTTGCTCTGTAATTTTCAGTTTTTCCCTGTGTGTGTGCTTTTTATTTAGTCTCCATCACTCTCACTGTTTTCCCCTGTTTGCTTGTTTTCTGTCCAGCTTCTGTCCTCTCGTCCCCTTTGCTCTTTTGCTTTCTGCTCCACTAGCTCATCTTTTTCTCACTCCTTGAGGACTGTCATGAGAACACTGAGGGCAGGATGGGGTATTTTTAACCTCTGCCATTATAAATAGATAAATGTGGACCTGATAAACTACATTTGCTGCATTTGCCCGATTCTTTAAAAGGCATGAGGCATGAAGACAAATTCACTTCCTTGCCCCTTCTCTCTCTTTCTCTGTGTCTCACTCGCTCACTTTAACTTAGTGTAGTTGTATTTACACTGTGATGCTTCACTGGTTTGTCCCCGTGGCTTTCATATAAAAGCATGTGAACAAATCCTGCACTCACACGCACACACACACAAATGTGCACACGCATACATCAGCACATCCTTATACACACATAGCACACACTGATAACTCAATCTCACAGCAGAGAGAGGGCTGTGTGGGTTGGGGATGCGTGATGTAATTCACAGCAGAATTTTTGTCATTTCTCTTGCAGCAGAAGCTGGAAATGTCCATGTCATAGTGTTAGCATTTGTCAGGCAAACTCTACTGCCACCCAGTGGTGGAGAGCGTCCCTCTGCTGCACTGCACGCTGATTTCTTTTCCGCTTGTTAGTACGGAAACGTCACTGTTACTATTGCTTAAGATCTGACATTCGAACATACGTCAAGCCCCGAGTACTACAACCATTTGCTGATGCAGGAATGTGGGATTCAGCATTCATCATGCGGCTTCAGATGTTTTTTCCAGGATAAATGGAAAAAGAAAAAATCATAGGTATCTTGGGAGTAGATCAATCATATTTAGCAACTCAGTAAATACAGCAATTGCTGAACCACCTTAGCAACTGCATAAGAACACATTAAAATCCCCAAATCTGCATAGCAACAGCGTATAAAAAAACTCAAAACACTCTAGCAACTGCATAGTAACACACTGAAACAACCTAGCAACTTGAACATAATTAAAACAACATGGCAACATATAAAAAGATCCAAAGAACCCTAGCAACAGCACACTGCAAACCTCTAGAACATGATAGCAACTGCATAGCAACACACTAAACACCACAAAAATATAATAGCAACAGAAGAAAAAATACCCAGAGCAACACAACGGAAACAACCAGAGTATGATAGAAACTGCATAGCAATAGAGACAAAATATCCAAAGCGCACATCCTAGCAACCATGTAGTAACACCGTAAAAACAACCAAAACATTATAGCAACAGCACAGCAACACACTAAAACAACCAACAAAAATAAAAACAATGCACCCTAGCAACCACATTGCAACATGGTGTAATTAGCAAGAACATGATTGAAACGACATAGCAACATATAAAAATACCCAAAGCACACTAGCAACCACATTGTAACACACTGCAAACCTTCAGAATGTGCTAGCAACTGCATAGCAACACACTAAACACCCCCAAAATACCTAAAGCACCCTAGCAACCACATAGCAACACTGTAAAAACAACCAGAAAATAATGGCAACTGCATACAAAACACAAAAAACCTAAATCACCCTAGCAACTGCATAACTACACTCAAAAAATAGCCAAAGCAACCTAGTGACCATGTAGTAACACCGTAAAAACCAATTGATAGCCACCGCATAGCAACAAAGTAAAAAAATACCCAAAGCACCTTAGCAACAGCATAGCAGCACACTGCAAACAACCAGAACATGATAGCAACTGCATAACAACGCACTAAAAAACACCACAATATTATGGCAACCGCATAGCAGCACACTAAAACACTAAAAACACCAAAATATAATGGCAAATGAATAGCAACACACAGCACCCTAGCAACAGCATAGTAACACACTAAAACAAAACAAAAAACACACCCTAGCAACCACATAGCAACATGGGAAAATTAACAAGAACGTGATTGAAACGACATATAAAATATAGATATATATTTTTACATATAAAAAGACCCAAAGCACCCTAGCAACAGCATAGCAAAACACTAACACAACCAGAACAACTGCATAGCAACACACTAACAATACCAACTTATAATGGCAACTGCATAGCAACACACAAAATACCTAAAACACTTTAGCAATTGCAAAGCTACACTCAAAAAATAGCTAAAGCACCCTAGCAACACTGTTAAGACAACCAGAAAATGATAGCCACCACATAGCAACAAAGTAAAAAAATACCCAAATCACCCTAGCAACAGCATAGCAACACACTGCAAACACCAAAATATTATGGCAACTGCATAGCAACACTCAAAAAAAAAAAAACCTAAAACACCCTAGCAACTGCATGGCTACACTCAAAAAATAACAAAAGCAACCTAGCCACCGCATAGCATCAAAGTAAAAATAAAAACCCAAAGCACCCTAGCAACAGCAAAATAACACACTGCAAACCATGAAAATATAATAGCAACAGAATAAAAAATACCCAGAGCAACACAACGGACACAACCAGAGTACGATAGAAACTGCATAGCAATAGAGACAAAATACCTAAGCACCCTAGCAACCCCATAGCAACACTAAAAGGACAACCAGAAAGTCACAGCAACCGCATAGCAACAAAGTGAAAAACATAAATACCCAGAGCACCCTAGCAATAGCATAGCAGCACACCAAAAACCACCAGAACATGACTGAAATTGCATAGCAACACAGTTAAAAACAACCAAAGCATAATGGCAACTGCATAGCAGCACACAAAAATACCTAAATCACCCTAGCAACCACATAGCAACATTGTAAAAACCACCAGAAAATGATAGCCACCGCATAGCAACAAAGTGAAAATAAAAACCCAAAGCGCCTTAGCAACAGCATAGCAACACACTGCAAACCAACAGAACATGATAGCAACTGTAGAGCAACACACTACAAACCACTAAAATATAATAGCAACAGAATTAAAAATACCCAAAAACAACACAATGAAAACAACCAGAAAATGATAGAAACTGCATTGCCATACAGAGAAAATACCCAAAGCACCCTAGCAACCACATAACAACACTGTAAAGACAACCAGAAAATCATAGCAACTGCATAGCAACACTCAAAAAAAAAAACACTCAAAGTGAAAAAATAAATATTCAAAGCACCCTAGCAACAGCATAGCAGCACATCAAAAACCATCAGAACATTTATGAAACTGCGTAGCAACACAGTAAAAAACAAGCAAAGCATGATGACAACTGCATAGCAGAACACAAAAAATACCTAACCACCCTAGCAACTGCATAGCAACACACAAAAAATATCCAAATCACCTTAGCAACTGCACAGCTACACTGAAAAATAAGTGCAACCTAGCAAAAACCACAGAACATGATAGCAACCACATAGCAACAAAGAAAAAAAATACCCAAAGTACCCTAGCAACAGCATAGCAACGCAGTAAAAAACTAAATATGACAGAAACTGCATAGCAACTGCAAACCACCAAAATGTGATATCAAGTGCGTAGCCACACACACAAAATACCCAAACCACATTAGCGACTGCATAGCTACACTCAAAAAGTACTCAAAGAACCCTAACAACTGCATAGCTACACACAAAAATACCCAAACCACATAGCAACACATTGAAAACAACCAGAGTATGATAGAAACTGCATATCAATACAGAAAAATACTTAAATGACCCTAGCAACCACATAGCAACACTGTAAAGACAACCAGAAAATCATAGCAACCGCATAGCAACAAAGTGAAAAAATAAATATCCAAAGCACCCTAGCAGCAGCATAGCAACACACAAAAAATACCTAAATCACCCTAGCAACTGCATAGCTACACTCAAAAAATAGCCAAAGCAACCTAGCAACCAAGTTAGTAACACTTTTAAAACCACCAGAACATGATAGCAACTGCATAGCAACAAAGAAAATACTCAAAGCACCCTAGTAACAGCTTAGCAACACAGTAAAAAATCAGAACATCTCAGAAACTGCATAGCAACACGCTAAACCCACCAAAATATGATATCAAGTGCATAGCCACACAAAAAATAACCAGATCACCCTAGCAACTGTATAGCTATGTTCAAAAAGTACCCAAAGCACCCTAACAACTGCATAGCTACACTCAAAAAATAGCCAAATTAACCTAGTAACCATGTAGTAACACCATTAAAACCACCAGAGCATAATCGCAACCACATAGTAACAAAGTAAAACAAAATACCCAAAGCACCCTAGCAACTGCATAGCTACACTCAAAAAATAGCCAAAGCAACCTAGCAACCACATAGCAACACCGTAAAAACCACCAAGACGTAATAGAAACTGCATAGCAAGTAAAAAAACACCCAACAAAGTAAAAAAATACCCAAAGCACCCTAGCAACACCATAACAACACAGTAAAAAATCAGAATATGACAGAAACTGCATAGCAACACACTACAAACCACCAAAATGTGATATCAAGTGCTTAGCCACACACATAAAAATAATGCATAATAAAGCATAGCAACACCGTAAATACAGCCAGTACATTCAAAAAGCACCCTAGCAACTGCATCGCTGCTCTCAAAAAGAACCCAAACCACCATAGCAACCACATTGCAACACAGTAAATACAGCCTTTACATGATGGCAACTGCATAGCAATGGAATACCTTAAGCACCATAGCAATCAAATAACAACATACTAAAAACCACCAAATGGGATAGGTAGCAAGTAGCAAGTGCAAAGCAACACAGTAAAAAAAGAAAAAGCCTAAAGCACTTAAAGAATTCTGTGAAAGCTGCATCAGATTTCTTTTAGAACCCAGTACTTTTTGTTAGATGTAGTGGCCAGTCAGAAGCACTTTGATTGGTCCCTGCTGAAAATGCAGGACTTTCGTTGAGTGCACGTGCTTACTGACTGAATACTGTGCTCAGCAATTCTCTCAAGTTCATATATGATGTAAGAGATTCGTTTCAAAGCTTCAATTGTTCGAACAGGAATTTACACATTACTTGTGTTGGACTAGGATCAGGGTGGGGCCAAGCTGGAGCGCTCACTCTGATCCCTCTGGCTCTGCAATGGTTAGGGAAATTCCAAATTGAACCAATACAAACGATTACAGTTGGCTTAAGATTAGTGATGAAAATTCGGGAAATGCGTCAACCAGCAGAACCTGGGAAGTTTGAAAAAAATAAATAAATAACTTGTACTAGACTATAGTCACAAACGGACAGATTTTTGCCAGTGCATAACCAGATTTCAGAGTGTGAATCTTGTTCAAATGAAGACCATCATTCATTTAAATGGAGTTAACTTGTAACTCTCCTTAGCCAATCACCTACTCCCTAAAGCTTATTTCAAGAGTTCACTCTTAGCTGATGATTGATTATAAAGCTTGTTTGGCATGCTTATGGCATGCTCATAAGATCCCCGAGCCCGGGGCTCCCTCTCATTTGCAAGGCGAGAGGGGAGTTTGAGCTCAGGTAGATCTCGAGAACTCCCCTGCTTTAGTAGCTAATGAACAGATAGTGATTGCTCTTAAGAGATAACTACTTACTAGGAGCACGTCTATGGTGCCGATTTGGATTAGTCAATTAACTTAAGTTACATGTTTTTGGACGATGGGAGGAAACCGGGGAACCCGGGGGAAACCCACGTGACCACTGGGAGAACGTGTAAACTCTGCACAGAAACGTCAGCTGGCTTGGTAAGGACTAGAACCAATGACTTTCTTGCTGTGAGGCAACAGTGCTAACCACTGGGCCACTGTTCCACCCATCTAGGAAAGGAGGAGGAGTAGGGGTGGAAGGGGGGATTCTTCAAAACGAAGATGGCTGTTATATGGAACTAGAGGGTATTATATAGGGTATTTACAGCATAATGCAGTGGTGGGCAAACATTTTAGACCCAAGGGCCACATCAAGTTTTGCAAACCAAGTGAAGGGCCACATTTTTAATAGTCATTATTGAGTCATATTTACAAGTCAAATTAATTTGCACTGCTATTTATATTTACTTATCAATCATCATAAAACAATGAAATAATCCCTTATAAAATATAATAATAATAATAATGTAATATTTTTTTACAGTGGAGAATAGAAAAGATATTGTCTGATAGAAAAAATCTCATATTAACACATTAAAAATAATTAGAATTTTTGTATTAAAAATGCAGACTTAGATTGTAGTCTTTAAAAACAGCAATATTTTCTTAGCATATTAGACATACCGCTTTCTGTCCGATATTGGTGAAGTATGTTGTTGTCTATTTTTCCTTAAACACACGACATTCAGAGTCAATTTTTCTTTTTTTTGCCTTACTCATTTTCAGTCGTTAATGATCGAGTGCATATTAATATCCGAGAGAGTGTTCTAATTTTACTGGTTGCACTAACTGTACCGCGTGTAGTACTGCCATCAAATGGCGTTCACTTGTATTGCATCATTAATTTACTAATTCTGAAACCAAACCGTTACTCAGAAGCAGCGTTTTAAAAACCCCCTCGCGGGCCGGATGAAAGAGTTTAGCGGGCCACATATGGCCCAGGGGCCGTAGTTTGCCCATCTCTGGTATAGTGGCTTAGGAATCGTCTGATTGGTGAATCATAAATTGGACAATGCGGGACTGGCCGCAAGCAATCATAAGCACATGATCCTCTCGAAATTAGTTTATAAATAAACTTCACTTAAGGCAGACCAGCTCTCTAGCACTATTCTTCTCGTTCTTTTGAACCCACCCTCCCGCCCTCTATTTCATCACTTTCCATTAACAATCTCTTCACTCCTAGGTTTAATCGGGGGGTCCAATCACTCTACCAAAATATTACAGAGACGGTACACCCACTTTGAGTCTCTGGGCATCATCATAGGATGCCCGATCAACCTTCCTACCTGTTCACTGTTTATCCTCTCACTTCCCTTTCGCTTCATCCCACTGTTCTCCTACTATCCCCTACATTCTTACAATAAAGTCTAGCTCAAAGTGTGGCGTGGTCCATGCTGGTGAAAGTGTTTCTGATGTGTGTGTGAATGTGTTTTGCAGCCTGGCCGCGGTATCGTGTGTTAAGGCTGGTGGATGTTGGGCAGTATAATCTGGAGATCTCGGCTGCGGAACTCTCAGACGACTCTCTCTATGAGTGCCAGGCCACTGAGGCTGCGCTGCGCTCGCGACGAGCCAAACTCACCGTCCTCAGTGAGTAGAGTCTGCATGTGTGTGTTTGTTTGCTCAGAAACTACTGTACAGTTGAACTCAAAATTATTATTATTTTTCTTATTCAAATATTTCACAAATGATGTTTAACAGAGCAAGGAATTTTTCACAGTATTTCCTATAATACTTTTTCTTCTGGAGAAAGTCTCATTTGTTTTATTTCAGCTGGAATAAAAGCAGTTTTTAATTGTTAAAAACCCTTTTAAGGTCGATATTATCAGCCCCCTTAAGCAATATATTATTTTGCGAACCCCACTATCACCAGAGGTGCTTATAAACATACAAACACTAAACACAACGGTACACACACACCAATAGGAACTAAATAAACAAGCTTATTGACAACACATAAAAGTGCAGGTCTAACAACCATATAATTTTTTTATAGAAATTATTCATTTAATTTAATATTAACCTCTCTTAATGAGAATGGTGCACAATGTTTACAGTACAAGTCTATTCTTGGTTTAATTTTGGAGACCGCCACTAGGAGATCGTCCTCTATGTTCAGTCATGGCCTTTATTTTTAATGTATGTGAGTGCCGTAGAGGTGTCAAAGTTAAACATTGTGCAAAATCATTCTGCTGCAACTAATACTATTGCTGTGTGGTTAATCTAGCATAATAACCCCAGGGGTCGCAATCGAATGGGAAAAAAAATGAAAGGCTGATGGCTTTTTATGTGCATGTTGCTTTTGATGTAACTAGTAAATACTATTTTTATTATTATTATAACCTTTATTTTACCAGGAAAGACACAATGAGTTTAAAAATCTCTTTTACAAGAGCGTCCTGGCCAAGATTAGGCAGTACACATGTAACATGGGTCTAACAAACAAAAAGCAATCAACAGTTAACATGAATCCCACTGACAAACTATTCAAAACATCTACAAGCCTGTGTTTCAACTTCTAAATCATTTACAGTATACTCTATTTAAAAGCATTTAGTGAAATCAACTCTTTAAACTGCAACTTTGTTTGCAGATTATTCCATGCAAAAGGTGCTGCGCATTTAAAAGCCTTTTTTCCCATCTCAGTCCGCACTTTAGGAACAGACAGTAAATAAATATACTGTGACCGAAGGCCATAGCTAAGAACAGGCTTTTTACAAATGTAATTCTGTAGATATGATGGGAGTAAACCCAGTATAGATTTGTAAACAATATATGCCAATGCTTGAGCCTACGAATGGACAAAGCAGACCAACCTACGCTAGTATACAGCACACAATGATGAGTAAGGGTTTTAAAATGAGTTATAAATCTTAGTGCACCATGGTAAACAGTATCCAATGCATGCAGAGAGGTTATTGATTAAATATCCATATTAATTAATATTCTGTAGGTTATGGATAAAATATGGTATATATATATATATATATATATATATATATATATATATATATATATATATATATATATATATATATATATATATATATGATTTTTGAAATCACCAAGTGACCCCCCCCCCCCCCCCCAAAAAAATGTCTCACAACCCCCACTTTGGGAACCACTGGTCTACAGAACAAACCATCATTATACAATGACTTGCCTAATTACCCTAACTTGCCTAGTTACCCTAATTAACCGAGTTAAGCCTATAAATGTCCCTTTATGCTGAATACTAGTGTATTGAAAAATATCTACTGTAGTTAAATATTATTTACTGTCATCATGGCAAAGATAAAATAAATCAGTTATTAGAAATGAGTTATTAAAACGATTATGTTTAGAAATGTGTTGAAAAGATCTTATAATATACAGGGGGCTAATAATTCAGGGGGCTAATAATTCAGGGGGCTAATAATTCAGGAGGGCTAATAATTCAGGAGGGCTAATAATTCGGGGGGCTAATAATTCAGGAGGGCTAATAATTCAGGGGGCTAATAATTCAGGAGGGCTAATAATTCAGGAGGGCTAATAATTCAGGAGGGCTAATAATTCAGGAGGGCTAATAATTCCGATTTCAACTGTATCTGAATGCTCAATGCATGCTAAAAGCGTATGCTTTAAAATATGCCTATGATGGTTTTTGCTTCTTTTTTTTAGGAATGAAGGGTTGACGTGTTCTGAAATGAATAGATTTATGAGTTGTTTCCATTATTAATTGATCTCCATATGTGCTTGTGTCTGTAGTTCCTCCTGATGAGCCGGTGATTGAGGGCTCCCCGGAGATCCTCCTCACAGCAGGGGTTCCCTACAACATGAGCTGCGTGTCCCGCGGAGCCAAACCAGCCTCGGTCATAGAGTGGCAGAAAGACGGCCTGCCTATAGAAGGGGCTGTCAGCACTACGGTGAGACACACACACACACACACACACACACACACACACACACACACACACACACACACACACACACACACACACACACACACACACACACACACACACACACGGGTATTGGCTCTTCTGGTACATTAGTGCTCATTTCATTCACAGACACAAATCACTCACTCCTTGGACTAAATGACATTGAAATCAACACAAATTTGCATTCACAAGCTAATTTGTTTTCTGAATATGGCATCATTCTGATTGGTTGATTGCTTGTTTTTTATTGGCTGATGGACGTTCTAAAGTCTGCAGTTATTTTTAGAGAAATACAAGTTTATCCAAGCAGGTCTTGACTGCAATACAGTTTCATATGACTACGCTGTATGATGAAAAATCAAATCCAAAAAAACAACAACCAAAGGCTTTGGATGAGATTATAAGAAACTACTCTTCCCAACAGGCACCTTAATGTCAAAAGACAACAAAAACACACACACACACTCACAAAAAAAACACATCAAAAATACAAATCGATTTGATGTCTATTGATTGCCTTGTCAAAAAAAACAAACATTAAAATCGACATCTAACTTTGGCATAAAAAAACATGTCAAAAATCGATTACAGGGCAGTCCCGTAATCATTTTGTCACGTTTTTTGATGCCAATTTGATGTCATTTTGACATCAAGGTAGTTAACAAAATACAAAATCCAGTGTAAATTTGTAACTGAAGCTTTCAGATAAATAAAACTTTTATTTTTGTGTTGTTATTTTGGTGGTCAAAAGGGCATCGATGTGTGGATGTCAAATGGACGTCAAGGTTTTGACATCAAATCGATTCGCATTTTTGACATCATTCTTGATGTTGTTTTGACATCAAGGTTGTCTGGTGACAAAAACCGACAAACATTTTAAAATACAACATCATAACAAGGTTCAGGTTTGGTAACCACAGTATAAGTGGAATAATTGTATACAGTTTGCTGAATTATTAGACAGTAATGCACACTTGGGCGTCACAGTGGCGCAGTAAGTAGCACGATCGCCTCACAGCAAGAAGATCGCTGGTTCGAGCTTTGGCTGGGTCAGTTGGCATTTCTGTGGGGAGTTTGCATGTTCTCCCCGTGTTCGCTTGAGGTTTCCTCCAGGTGCTCCGATTTCCCCCACAAGTACAAAGACATGCGCTATAGGTGAATTGGGTAAGCTAAATTGTCTGTAGTGTATGAGTGTGAATGAGTGTGCATGAGAGTTTCCCAGAGATAGGTTGCAGCTGGAAGGGCATCCGCTGCGTAAAACATATTCTGGATAAGTTGGTGGTTCATTCCGCTGTAGCAAGCCCTGGTTAATAAAGGGACTAAGCCGAAAAGTAAATGAATGAATGAATAAATGATAAATGAGCTGTAATGATCATACATATATACATAGATCATACATATATAATAAGCTGAAAGTTGTGGTTAAAGAAAAGTCATTTGAAAGGCAGTTAACATAACTTTAGGAGAAAAACACTGTGCAGACAATGGACACAGATCCTTCTATTTAGTGCACATGGGTTGTGTGGCTGTGTTTGACAGTATACTTTAAAAAATGCTGCTGTGTCTGACTGGCCATAAATATATACAGAAACAAGACTTTAAGATGTAAATAAGGTTTTTATCATGCTGACAATAAAACACTGTTGTTCATGCTGTGCAGGAGGTTCTTCCGGACAGGAAACGCGTGACCACACGTAGTTACCTGCCCATTCAACCTCTAGATACAGACACAGGGAAGAACTTCACCTGTGTAGCAACAAACCTGGCTGTTCCAATGGGCAAACGGGCCACTATCACCCTCAACGTACACCGTAAGTCCAGAATTCTTTTATAGCTCCAGTCACATTTATGGGGAGAGGAAAAAACACTTAACACTGAGGGGTCGACAGTGCTTTTGTCTGCAACAATTATATTTTGTTTGATTTTATTTGTATATTTTTTTAAATTATTTTATTTGTTTAATTTGTTTTAGTTTATTTCTTTTTTATATTTTATTTTATATATTAATTTAATCTTACATTTATAAATTTATTTTATTTTGTTTTGTTTGTATATTTTAATTAATTAATTAATTTGTTTAATTTGTTTTATTATTTATTTTGTTTTATTTTGTTTGCTTATTTTTTCTTTATTTTTTATATTTTATTTTATATTTTAGTTTTAGTCTTTTATTTTTTATTTTTTAATTTATTTTATGTTTTGTTTTATTTGAATATTTTAATTAATTAATTAAATAATTTGTTTAATTTGTTTTATAGTTTACTTTGTTTTACTTTGTTTCAGTTTATTTGTTTTTTGTTTTTTATATTTTGTGTTATATTTTGGTTTTTTAGGGTAGGGAAATGTCCTCGAGTCGGGATTCGAACTCGGACGCCCTGACGTGCTACTGCACCATATGTCAACGCGCTAAGCACTAGGCTGTTGCGCTGACTTCATTTTATATTTTAATTTTAATCTTTTATTTTATTTCATGTTTTGTTTTATTTGTATATTTTTATTAATTCATTTATTTAGTTTTTTTGTTTTATTATTTATTTTGTTTTGTTTAGTTTCAGGTTATTTT